>VCJN01002820.1:0-102381 GCA_006384855.1 Tetraselmis striata
AGATGTGCTCGATATGAGTATGATATATGGGTACTACTTAACATGTCTATTATTATGCATATGTAATACTTAGTCACTGATTTATGGCTGCTGCGTATGGCGTCGGATACAGCGCAGCAGAGCAGAGAGGAGTCTTAGATGATGGGGTCGTAGGTTTTGTTTTCAAGCATCATCATTCACTCATTCAGCAGGTCATAGGCCCACCAGCAAAACCTAATAATGCGAGTGATAGCTTCTGGCTATAAGTCATGCTGCTACATATCCTACATACATTTATGGTATCTTTCACTGTTAGTATTATGGGGTTGTTCCCCAGTGATATGAGTAACACTGTTATATTACGCCGCGATTCGATTACTTCCTTTGTACCGGAATTGTAAGGACATGTACCACACAAATCCCCATGTGGGTACCCAGTGCCTGGTGCGTTTTGCGCGGTATCCTTGGTTGCTTAGTTGGTGCTACGCACGCATCGGATCCGTGTTCGATCCCGCGGAGAAACATATAATATGATATAATATCCCGCAATGTTGGACGACCCGGCCAATGCGGATCGCCACCGGATCCAAGCCGAAACGTTGCTGGAGGAGGTCCTCCATCCTTTTTTTTTTTGGGGGGGGGGGGGGGGGGGTGGAGTCTAAGGATATGTACCACAAAAATCCTACGTGTGGGTACCCAGTGCCTGGTGCGTTTTGCGCAGTATCCTTACAAGAATTGAGTCATATGTAGTTTTCGCAGCTAGACAGCGTAGATTTTGCATCAAAATGTACGGGGTCGGCTGGGACCGAAAGATCCACGACTGGTACGGGGCCGCCAGACCGGATGGTGTCCGGAAAGGCGCCGCGCGTCCCGAGCCCCCGCCGGTGTTTGTAAATTACATGCCACCAGCGATCACGTGGCTCATCAGGACAGTACATTCCGCTATGCTGCTCTCGGCCTCTCATCACGGCTAAGATGTTGGGAAAGCCTGACTAATTGCTGCCGCACCTGGGCTTATCGGACACGCAACACCCCTGTGGGATGACGTATATCAAAATGATATTCACTCCCCACCTCAGGTGCTTTCACAACTAACCAGACTAACCCTAATCTAAATCGAGCAGCATCCGGAAACGTACACACAAGCGACTCATTGTCTCCGGGCGGGTGGGTGGGAGACAATATAGTCGGATGCCTTCCAACAACTGAAGGCGCCCCCGGTCCGCGGCCGCCCTTTATACTCGGCTAAAGGGCGCCGCCGGACCGGCGCTGGCCGGTACCGGCGTACCGGGCCGGCAGGGTCGTCACTTAACCCTGACGGCGCTGCGAAAACCAGGGTTTCCTAGGTCGTTCCTCCCAAGGAAACCCTACAGTTTTCGCAGCTAGACAGCGTAGATTTTGCATCAAAATGTACGGGGTCGGCTGGGACCGAAAGATCCAACAGATGAAAGAACAGTGGCCGGTCTGGCGGGGCCCGTACACGGACATATGTGAGTCAATTATACAGGGAATATCCATATATAATCCACAGGACGCATAGGTTCTTCTCTGCTATGGCCCAGTGGCAATAACAAAGCGATCTGCCCATCAATAAAATCGGGGTGCTGCAGCGCGGAAGGGCGATTTGGCAGATGACTGGGTGGTGCGGGACCATCAGCCCAGTTCATACGGTAGCCATGCCTGACCCAATCTCTGACTCGACTGACTCTGACTGATTCAGAGAAACTGTCCCAAAATAGCCAGCCTTTACGGATAACACCGGCCGATTCCACAGGAGAATTGACGTCCAGAGCCGGCTCATGAGGAAGCTCAAATTTAGCTGACGTTAAAACCGTCACAAAATGCCAACGCCACGGATAGCATCATAGTGGTTAGCAGGCAGCCTGGATGACTGCTGTATGAATCAAACAATGAGTTTGAACTCGAAAATGTCTGGAACTGAAAATAGCAGTATTTTCAAATTAAATATCGCTCCGACACAACGGGAGATATGAATCGTCCCACAGGGTGTGCCGCCTTTTACACGAAAGCATCGCCGGCCAACTGATGGGAAGTTGCCGAGACAACTGCCAGGGGCAGCACAGGATAGCAGAGGCCATCATATGTATTACACACGAGGTATCTCTCGGAGATACACCACCTAACAGGTGACTCTCCCGGAGGAGATCAGAGCTGCTATGACACGAGCCTGAGCTCAGCTCCCGGAGGAGGGCTAACAGTCGCCCGGAGGCCTAACTGCAGCTACAAGAACACCATCACTGGCCAGGCCAGGAGGACTGCAGACTCCACAGCTTCATCGACGTGCACTCGGGCAGTCCCTACTGAAGTGTCCCTTCCTTTGGCAGCGATAACAGGTGATGTCCGCAGCAGAAGACCGACCAGAAGGAGACTTCTCCTCGCGCCGGCCGCCCTCCCTCCGGTCGTCGCTCCCACGGTGAAAAGACTCGGGCTCGCGAGAAGAGGAAGAAGGCTTCTCGCGCGAAGAAGAAGAGGAAGGTTTCTTGGCCTTGACCTTCTCAATCGCCTTCTTCAGCTCCTTGTAGTCCGCTGAGCCCTTCCCGCCGAGAGGGTCCACTGCATCGAACTCCTTGGCGACTTCCGCGCCGTACTCGTGCTCCACATGCAGCTTCTTGCCACGCTTGTTAATCCGAAGAGCTACAGTGGTACACAAAGCCAGTGCCGCGGTGATCGTCTTGAACAGCTCCGCAGACGACGCTGGCGAGGAAGCAGGAAGATCGGTGCCGTCCTCAACCAAGTCACGAAGAGGCTCCTCCGCCGGTGCCAAAAGGTCATAGATCTGGAAGACGTCGTCTAGGTCGCGTTGAAGAATACGAGCATCAGCGGTATGGCGGCGGTGAACCTTACCATCTTTGTCCAGCCAGCCATCCTCGGGTGCGTGGATGGTGCGAGACGGAGCTTCCACAGCTGCAGGTTGAGCTGGTCTCTTGCCCTTGCGGTCGTAGTCGGCGTCCCCCTCCGCAACGCGTTTCGAAGCTGAAGCCGAAGTGGACGGACCGCTCGACGACGCGACTGCCTGCCTAAGCTCAGAGACCTCTCGTTCGATACGGAGTAGAGCAGCAGAAGTATCAGCAACTGCCTGTCTAGCGGCGACGAGAGGGGGAGATTCAGCTACCCCGTCTGCAGGTAGAGTGTCGCCACCTAGGACAGTGAGATGATTTTCGCGCGAAACGAGTTGCTCGCGAAGAGCTCTGCGAGACTCAAGTAACTCGTTCCAAACGAGTTCAAACTTGTCTACTGCTAAAACAGAGACGAGAAAGCAAGGCGACAGCACCACAAGCGAGACAAGGAGCCACGCCCAAGACGGACTCGCGGAGCGAGCCATGGTGAGTGCCGGGATCAAACACACTACAGAACGCAGAAGAAATTTGAATTTTTGTAGTCGAAGATAAACGAAAATGTACCAGTCGTAGAAGACAATATAGTCGGATGCCTTCCAACAACTGAAGGCGCCCCCGGTCCGCGGCCGCCCTTTATACTCGGCTAAAGGGCGCCGCCGGACCGGCGCTGGCCGGTACCGGCGTACCGGGCCGGCAGGGTCGTCACTTAACCCTGACGGCGCTGCGAAAACCAGGGTTTCCTAGGTCGTTCCTCCCAAGGAAACCCTACAGTTTTGTGTGCAGTTCTGCGTGGCTGCGACAGCCCAGCAATCATCCCGGAATATCATTCCAGGTTTACTGCCGGAGTAAATGGCGGCAGATCATGCAGCACTCAATCGAAGTTACTACTTAGTAGGCAAGCAGCATCCACATATTATGACGGGTTTCACTAATAATACCGATGGGATGCATGCTGGTACCAGTACCCGTACCCTCATCCAACACATGTTCTCCCTCCTGCGCGGCCCATTGATGAGGCGTTTTGCGACCGCTCCGATATAGCGCGTGCCGTGATTTGGCCACCTTTTATTGGTGCGGGCGCTATACGGTTTACCGGACCACCCCCACCGCACGGTACCAAACATTCATCTGGACGAGCGAGGTGTGGCATGTTGAATCAAGCGTGTTACCCTCATCCAATACATGTTTTCCCTTGTGCGCGGGATGCATTGAGGCGTTTTGTGACGGCTCCGATATAGCCTGGGTCTTGCTTAGGCCACCTTATTGGCACGGGCGTTGTACGGTTTACCTGACAACCCCGACGCATGGTACCAAGCACTATGGACGAGTTGCGGCATCTTGGAGCGACGGTGTTACCCTCATCCGATTCATGTTTCCCCACGTGCGTGGCACCCTGAGGTGCTCGATATATGCTCGATTTGCGACGGCTCCTACACGGCGCATGCCGTGCTTGGGCCACGTTTGTTTCGGCACTGTATAGTTAGCCAGGCACCCCGCATCACGGTGCGAAGCAATCGTCCGGACGAGGTGTTGCATGTAGGAGCGTGTAACCCTCATCCAATTCATGTTTCCCAATGTGCGTGGCCTATTGAGGCGCGTTTCGACGGCTATAAATTTATATAAATTCCATGATACTTCCATTGAATTATATTACTACTTAGATGGGGCCCCCGCCACTAGGCGGCGGCCCATCAGGAGCGGAGGGTCACAAGTGCGGCAAGCCTGGCGGCAGCACCCCCACCTCCACGCGGTGCGCGTGGGTAACTCCCACAACCCGTGCCCGGCTGGGTGCGGTAGGGGGTTGAGCGGGGTGGCTGATTGTCGCTGATCCTGGGATATTGCGACGACCGAGGAGCCCTACATGGGGCTTTTCAAATAATACTCGTAGTCCATGTAGCGCTTGCTGGCGCCGCCGGCGGGCAGCAGCCTTGTACGGGGGGTTGCTGAGATTAATTCATGTACGACCTCGGCCTTGTGTCGGTCTCTCCGAGATCCGCCTATGGGTGGGGAGGGGGTGTGTACGAGGGTTAGGTGGAACTCAGTTTCCTTCCGACGAGTTCCGGAGTTCCGGCCCGGGTGGAACTGAACCGCCGGAATTCCGTTCCGTCGGAACTCGACCAAAAACTCGGTGGAACTGACCGCTTCGGCACTACATCGAAACTTGTCCTAATCGACTCCAGCGTGTTACTATCGCTTTGGTCGAGATATGGTGATATACGGTGAGAAAAACACCGCAGGTGCTAGGGAGGCAGATATATCGGCACCATCACAGCTGGCATGCCACACTAAAGTTGGTGACACCTAACTCACCCCTCGCCCCTCACCCTGAGCTTTGGCTTCCGACAATATTACCTTCCCTCTCGACCCGGAGACGGAAGAGGACGTGGCTATGGATGAGGAGGAAGCGGAAGGCGACGTAGAGGAGAATCCCGCCGCCACCGACGGCGGTGATGCCGCCGATGACTTAGTGACACCGCCACGCCGTGCCGCCGGGGCCAGCGGACGCTTCCCCCCCCCCCCCCCCCCCCCCCCCCCCCCTCGCGCCCGCCACTGATGGCTCGTCCGCCCGACCCGAAACTCAGGGTACTACTCAGCATAATACCGATGCTCAGCAGGACAAGAATAAACAAGCGAATACATCCGATCCTAGCTTTCGTTGTCGCGTCGAGATGCTCGTTCGGAACCACAACAAAAAACTGGGTATCCACTAAGAAGCGAGGGGCGTAGTGGGCTTTCTATGTCCATCGTGATCCCGCTCCTGAGAATAAAGACGAAACGATATACAGGGGCGGTGATCTACACGTCGATTGCTTTCTCTGTCACGCTGCGAAGGAATAAGATAACCTGCACTTCGCGTTTCCGGCCGCGGAGGACGAGGAGATGCATGCGTGTTACAACGCAGCAACGTCGTTCTGTGCCCCGCAATTGCCGCGCACGAAAGACGGCGGCTTAGTCAGGCACACCACTTGCTACCTTTCTAAGTCCGGCCCTAACTCGTTGAAGAAGCACTGCAAAACCCATCATGCATATGATACCGGTTGCACATTGAGACTACGTAATCCTTATTCGTGTTGTCTCTGTGTCTGCCGCCCATTTGCGGGCGGGCACTGCTCGGAAAACCCAGCATCATCAGGCAACGTTGCTTGATGTTAGCATGTGCATTTTGCTGCTTGGAGGTACCCGCACCCGCACCCGCATAGTCGCTAGGGACTATTACCAGTATCACATGAAACCAAACCACCCATATTAGCAGCTCGCGCGATATAAAGTAAAGTAGTTCGCCCCGGGACATCGGCCAAAGCCGCCCAAGCACTTGAGCTCTTGCGCCAATTGCAGCCCGGCATAGGTATGGCATAGCCCGTAGACCATTGCCTCATTCGAACCCCGAAGGGATAATGCATCAACCGGGTAAACCCAGGAGACGCCAGCACGATATTGCCGAAAATACATCGGCCAGGAATCGATACCGGGACCTCTCGCGTACGCGATGACCGCTCAACGGAGCAGCGGACAAGGGATGTAAGGATTACCGCGCGCGATATATATATATATATATATATCTATATCTATATCTATATCTATATCTATATCTATATCTATATCTATATCTATATCTATATATATATATATATATATATATATATATATATTTCAGGCTGTGTATATGCTATGTATTTGCTATGTATATGCTATGAAATTAAAATAAATATAAAAATTAAAAATTAAAACGATTTGAGTTTTGCAAATCGCGACGATTCGTTGCATATCAGCTTGGGAACGATTATATCAGCTTGGGAACGATTATATCAGCTTGGAAACGATTACATTTGGGTGCGATTACATTGGAGGCGGTTGCTATGTTTCGCTATTAACAGATTGCTGTTCCTCACGCATGCGCTTCGCGCCCACTTGATCTTCGTCTACATTCACCGTCAGAACGTTGATCGTCTTCTTCACCTTGTATTGATCGATGTCGACAATGAGCGACTGATCAAGCATCCAACGAGTTGGGTGCGCCATGGACAACCGCACGCCTTCGTCTTCGATGAAATCAATGTTGTTCCCGATCATGTACTCCTTCAACACCTTATCAAGACGATTCATCACACTGCACATCTTCTTCCATTCGTTGAACCGCTCGACGTATTGTGCAAGCTCGCGCTGTATCTTCGGGGGGAGCTCATCGGCCTTCGCGCACGCCATGGCGATTGGTCAAAAGTGGTTGGGGTATTGTAGCGAGTGCTTTGGTGTGGGCGTGGTGGAAATGGCGGTGCGTCCTTGTGCCCCGCGCGGCTTCATGCCATTGGCGTTTGCCCAAGCGCCCCGCGCGCGCCGCACGTGGCTGGCCGCATGCCGCCGGGGTGTTGACAAAACGCATGCATTTTCCCGATGTGTTCCTATAGAGCGATCTGGAAAATGCATGCCGTTTGTCAACAAAATTTTGTTGACAAAGTGCATGCATTTTCCAGATCGCTCTATAGGAACACATCGGGAAATTGCATGCGTTTTGTCAACACCCGGCGGCCTGCGGCCGGCCACGTGCGGAGCCGTCACTCGGCCAAAAAGTCGCCCTTCGACACTAGGGGGTGGTCTAGGTACGGGAACACAAACTTCGTGACCTCTTCCATCGTTTGTGGCGCCTCGAGAAGCTTGAAGCTGCGCATGACGTTGCCCATGAAGCTCGTGTTCGGCACCCATGGCGTGCGACAATTCTTGCGGTTGCTCTTGATGATGGACTGCCCATAGAAGTACTTGCTGATGGCATTCAGCCGCATCAAGTTGCCCGATGGCGCAGCTGGCGAGAGGCACGTGAGCTCGGTGTTTTCCTTGAAGATGGCGTGTGCCTCGGCGTCGGTGATGTGAGGGAATTTCACCGTCTTCTGTTTGTTGCATGCATCCTCCATGTAGGCCTCGAGCTTTTCGCACAACTTCGGGTGACGCCATCGGGGCGAAAGCTCGCCGGTTGCCCTCATGTAGGCGTAGAGGTTGCGAATAAAGCCCACCTTGCCGCCGTCCCAAATCGCGCCCATGCTTTTATCATCGACATCGGCTTGGAACAAACGCTTGAAGTGGACCTTGTCCCAAAACATCTTGTCCATCGTGGTCGCCGTGCGCCGCCGGATGCGATCGCGAAGGCGAAAGAAATCGAAGATCTCCTCGGCGGATTCAAATTCCTGCATGGCGAAACCCACGTCGTCGTCGTCGAGCATGGGTATTCTATCGTGCTCGCGGGCGTATGCCGATCGCGGGAGGCGAACTTTGTCCCACGCGATGTTTGCGTCGGTGTCGTCCACGACCTTGATCATCGACGTAAATGGGATTGGCTTATCGAGCTTCTTGAAAAACCGGGTGATACCGAGCGACCCCCTATCCGCGAAGCCCAGCTCTTTGTCGCTCACGCCATCTTCGATGATGTACCCGGCCTTTGCACACAAGTAGCGGAAGCAATCTTCGTCCGTGGCCTTGCACTCGTAGTCGACGAAATCCACCAACCTCTTGAACACGGGATCACGCTTGTACAACCGCGAGTTGTGGGCAAGATCCGTCGCCCGCCGGTGGCTCGTGTGCCCGCCAAGGTCGTAGACCTCGATCACATTGGATTGCAAGTTTCTCGCCCGAAACGTGAACTGCATGACATCGCGGAGATTCATTGCGCGATTCATACAGAGCACGACGCGATCAAACCATCGGTCGGTGTGACTGACGCCAACGGTGACCGTGCTGTTTGATATGACAAGGCCTCGCGATGACCACGAAGTGTTGACATCAGCCATAACTTTCGCGCGCTCCGTGTCGTCCATATTTGCCTGCATGACGAGGCAGTCCTTCTCGTACGTGAGGTCAAAGGCGTCGCTGGTGTTGGCCTTTGCGCTCGCGTACGCGCCTCGGGCAATCTCCTCGATTGTCTTGCGATCTGGATGCGGCGCGACGTACGGGTAGAACGCCAACACCGGGCGCTTGAGGTAGCGCAGGTATCCGAGTCGAAGCTGAATGGTGTCGTAGACGGTTGTATCTTTCAGCGCGTCCATCAGCCGAACCTTTCGGGGGACGGCAGTGTGTGGAGTCGCGATCACCTTGTAATCGTACCCGAGGTCCTTGATGAACGCCGTGCCGCTGCGCGAAGGGAAGGCATCCAAGACATACACCGTGTTTGCGTTGCGGATGAGCTGAATGAATACGTTCCAATTCTTCTCGAGCTTGCCGTCGTGGTTGTGTGTGTTGGACTTCCACTGGTTGAGATAGGACTGGAACTCGTCGATGATGAGGATGTTGTACATCGGTACCTTGCCGTCCTTCCCGCGAAGTTTCCAGATGGAATCCTGGGATACGATCTGATGTTGGGTCTCGAGATACTCTTGCCAGCTATTGCTGCTGTTGTAGTTGTAGTCCATGTAGTTCGTGATGACAAGCCCTCTGCTCTTGCACTTGGAGTGGATGTCCAACGCAAGAGTTTGGCGGCTGACGTTGAATAGCGACTTCTCGTCTTCTTCCAGCATCGTCATGCGCTCGAACATCTTTTGAGTCTTGTCGGAACCCATCGGGCAAGCGAGATACACAAACTTTGTCTTCTCGAGCTCGTCGCGCTTTCGCTTGTTCGTGATCTCCAGCTCGTCGAGCGAATCGATGTGAGAATCGATCGGGACATCATAATACCACTTGAAACCACGGAGAGTCTGGTTCTCGATATCCGCATACGGGAACAGCAGCGCCAATATCATCACGATGCGATTGTCGGATGGGCGTTTTGCCGGGTCTAGCCGCTTCCACTCGTCGGCATATCGCTCCACGCGCTGCGGTGTCAACTCGCGGCCTTGCTCGACCCAACGAATGAAGCTGTCGAACGAGACACGGCGGCCATGGCACCAAGACATCACGAGAAAAACGGCATCGGCGCTCAAGCGGTGTTCGCCCGTGCTGACGTGCTTGATGAGGGAGAGCGTTTCCTCCGGGGGGGAACCCTTGATGCTCCAAGACTCTGGGATATCGACCGGGAGGGGCCACGCTTCGATGCCGCTGATGTCAACGACGGTGGAAGGCGGGTTGCTCGCATGCTCGTCGATGACGGACTGCGGGATGACGTACTCGAAAGTCGCAATCTGCAGCTTCCTCATCGTGTCGCTGGCCGTGTCGGCAAAGTATGTGAGTATGTGGTCCATCGGGTCGGAGTCGTCCATGACGATCTGAACCCTGGTGCTCTTGGCCTTTGCTTGGTTCACGAGCTTGAACTGTTGGTTGCGCCCGTACACCTTGACATCGCAACCGCATTTCAAACCAAGCTTGTTGTTGATGGATCGCATGAGGTTGACAAGAGGGCGCCTCTCTTGCACGTTGTCGGTGTACATCTCCGGGAACACGAGATGCATAGAGACCTTGAAATTCTCGTCCACGACACCGACGGAACCCGAAATCAGTATCTTTGTGTCTTGTCCAAATCGCTGGCGAAATTCGTCCAATAGGCGTGTCTTGTGTACGTCGAGCAACACATCGGTCTCGGTGACACCCGCGCGCGGCACGTACTCTTCGTAGTCGACGTACACCTTGCTCTTCGCGTCGGTCGGAATGATCTCAAACAGCGACCTGTTAGTTTGAATGAGCTCGCGGAGTTTGTCGGGTGTAACATTGGCAAAACCAAACCATCGCTCAGACATTTGCTTCGCGACCGTGATGTCGCCGGGACGTCTCGCCTCCACGATACCGGACAGCTTTCCCTCCCATGTGATGTTGTGACGTTTGAACGGCATGCTGATAGCGGGCTTCGAGTGCGATGCAGTATACGGGGATAATTTCTTACAAGGAGATATCCGCTTTAAGCTGAGCAACGCGGCGGCGGTAACGCTCGCGTTGGTACTCGCAGATGTGCTGCGCGTTGGCGCGGTAGTACTTTCTGTGATACTCGCGCACGCGCTCGCGGTTCTCCTTATCATACTCCGCGCGGTACTCGCGGATGTGCTGTCTGTTGCCGTCGCGCCATTTCTTCTTCGAGATCTTAATCCGCTCCGCGCGCTCCTCGTCGCTGAAAATGCGGCGTCGTCCCATCTTGTGCGCGGCGCTCCTTTATCTAGCGTGCGTTTTTATCTACACTTAAGTGGAGCGCTCGCGGAGCGCGGCAAGAGCCTGCAAAATGCCACCGTCCGTCACAGTCAGCGTCTCCTTCAGCGACTCCGGCGCCGACGACACCGCGGCCTCCGCGGCCTCCGCATCGTCGCGCCGCGCTCGGTTGTGTCCGCGCTGCGTTCGCGTGACTATCTATACGTCCAGCTACTGTCGTCGGTGCCGCGAGGATATTCTTCGCGAGGTAGATCAAATGCCTACGATGTGCCAAGTCTGTCGCAAGCGCGAGATCAAAGGCGACTACGCGATGTGCTTCCCGTGTTATCGCAAGCGCGAAGCCGAGAAGACAAACTCGTGCAAGTGCGGCGCGAAGATCCGCGCGGACTACTTTGAGTGTTTTCCGTGCAACAAGGAGCGAAAGAAGCACCAAGCGAGCAGCAGCGACGTTCGCCCATCTGATGCAAACGATTTTCCCTTCATTATCGTAAAACATGAGTAGCACTCGCGAAACGTCCCTTGGGCGGGCGATGACCCCCGCGGAACGCTGTTATCTCAGCCAAGCGTTCCTGGATATCGCTAGCTTTGACTATAGGTATCAGCCGAAATTTGATCGCGAGTACTTTCGCGCGAAGTATCCGGGCTTCGGCGATGATGTAATCGATATCCTTGTCCTCTACGAGCGCGGGATCCGATTCAAGGAATTCAAGGCGCTCCTGAAAAAGGGGCGCATCACAAAGCCGGCGCCGGCTCTCGTCGAGATCAAGCGCTATGAGGAGGGCTATTCGCCCTTCGAGGGCGGATTCGAAAGGATGAGTTCCTAGCGTCTCGCGCGGTGCGTTTGAGAGTCTCGCGCGGTGCGTTTGAGAGTCTCGGTGCGTTTGAGAGTCTCGGTGTGTTCTGCCTAAGTACTGCACCGAGTCACGCGCTCTTCGGCTCAAGGACCGAGCGAGCCCGGCGGCGCGGCGAGAGAGCGAGCGATCATTTGGCGGCGGCGGCGGACCACAGGCCGGCTGACCGCGCGGGACGCGCTTTTGACGTGGAGCATTTTGTTGACAAACTGCATGCATTTTCCAGATCGCTCTATAGGAACACATCGGGAAAATGCATGCGTTTTGTCAACACCCCGGCGGCATGCGGCCAGCCACGTGCGGCGCGCGCGGGGCGCTTGGGCAAACGCCAATGGCATGAAGCCGCGCGGGGCACAAGGACGCACCGCCATTTCCACCACGCCCACACCAAAGCACTCGCTACAATACCCCAACCACTTTTGACCAATCGCCATGGCGTGCGCGAAGGCCGATGAGCTCCCCCCGAAGATACAGCGCGAGCTTGCACAATACGTCGAGCGGTTCAACGAATGGAAGAAGATGTGCAGTGTGATGAATCGTCTTGATAAGGTGTTGAAGGAGTACATGATCGGGAACAACATTGATTTCATCGAAGACGAAGGCGTGCGGTTGTCCATGGCGCACCCAACTCGTTGGATGCTTGATCAGTCGCTCATTGTCGACATCGATCAATACAAGGTGAAGAAGACGATCAACGTTCTGACGGTGAATGTAGACGAAGATCAAGTGGGCGCGAAGCGCATGCGTGAGGAACAGCAATCTGTTAATAGCGAAACATAGCAACCGCCTCCAATGTAATCGCACCCAAATGTAATCGTTTCCAAGCTGATATAATCGTTCCCAAGCTGATATAATCGTTCCCAAGCTGATACGCAACGAATCGTCGCGATTTGCAAAACTCAAATCGTTTTAATTTTTAATTTTTATATTTATTTTAATTTCATAGCATATACATAGCAAATACATAGCATATACACAGCCTGAAATATATATATATATATATATATCTAGCTCATCATCGAATGCGGCTGCGGCAACTATTTGCTTGTAGTTGACAGTATAAATAACGAAGCGTCGCCGCCTACCGAGGGCTTTCTGTAACTGGATCGCTGCCCAAACGGCCGTCGTAGAAACGCTACTGCAATGGACTGTTGCCAATCCTGTCCCGGGGGCGGAAACAAAACTCATCATCGCCGCCGGTAAAATATTGTTCTCAACTTGTTTATGGGGTTTCTTCCCTTTCCCTTACCGCTTTTCGGCTACAGTGATGCTCAGTGGTAAAGAACTGGACACCTGTTGTTGCGCCCCTTTTGGGAACTAGACATAAAAGCATCCATAACAGCTGAGCCTGCCATGTTCCATTTTCGCTGCGTTACACGCAGCGATTAACTGTCTCGTTACATGTTGCGAGCAAGGTCACCCCAGGTTGTTCAAGACCACACCCGGCTCACCACCCGTCTGTGAAATTTTCCGCCGTACGTCCGTACGTTACCATGTCAGATGGAGAAGAACCCGTCGTCGAGCCGACGCTCTAATCGCTACAAGCAGACGTGAAGGCCCAGTCTACATTGCTGCGTGAGCTTGCAACATCGTTGGCTCAGTTGACGGCTCGTAACCGTGTTGTTGGTGGAGAAGGGGCACATGGCTCCGCTTCCGGGCGGCGCATCGCGGGACAACGGACATGCAGCGGGGGAGCCGCAGTGCGCCCCGATTTGCTAGAGCTAGCCCAGAGCGGCCGTGTCGGAGCAAAATTCGTGAGTGACGATGATGACTACCTCGCGGTGCCAGAGCTACTGCAACGAGCAGAGTCTGGTTACGAGGCTGCTCGGCCGGTCAGCCGAGTGCCTGGACTCCTCCCCCTGAGCACCGACCTAACGAACGAGTACCTCAAGCAGGATGACCGGCGTTTGCCGGCCCATGAGGAGTATCTTTGGATGTCGTGTTTCGGCGCCCACATGTCCGCACTTTTCGTAGCTCTCGATGAGCTGCTAACCTACTACGTCCCTGCTGCAAATCAAGGCTTCCCCCCTTACCTCGCGCGTGCTTGGAATCACGCCGAAGCCATCGACAAGGCGTTTCGCTTTCGTTTGGCCTTCCTAGGGAGCCTTATCGGGGTCAAGCGTGTGCACGGTGATCAAGGCGTTCTGGACGTGCTGCGAGCCCAACATTTTCAGCTTGCTTCTGAGCATCTAGGTTCTGCGATTTTTGGGGACCTCATGAGAGCCTACGAGCGTCGCGTCTTCGAGGCGACAGTTGCCAACATCGCAAAAGCAACCGCTACTGCTCGAGTGGCGGCAGCGGCTGCGGGACGCGGGCGTGGACGTGGGCGTGGTGGCGGGCGCGGGCGTGGCCGCGAAGTCGAGCACGAGTGACGGTAGTGTAGGGCGCCTTTCGTCGGAGCTCTTGGTGCTTTGCGAGGTCACCTTTCGGTGACCGCCGTAAGGCGAAACCTAGCAGCTCAACGACGGCATGAGCGCTATGTGTCCGGACCATACCCCCCCCCCCCCCCACACACACACACACATACCTTACATACTTCATTTAGACCTTCCTTGGTGCGGCGCTTCTTACAGCTACAGCCGAGTGCGGCTCAACCATCCGCACACCTGCGCATGGCGGTTCAACAAACCGCCTCCCGTACCATCGCATCGCAGCGTCAGTCGGTTGTCACACTGCGTGTTACAACTGGTTCCCAACGACCAAGCTTCGCGCGTGTACGTTACGCGCGTGACAGGCGCTACGAGCGCGAAGGGGTGGCCCTCTTACCTGAACCTAGCCCCGCAAACCCGTTGTACTTGTGCTGTTGCAAACCCGTCTAGCAACTACCGGCCAACAACCGAAAAACCTAACCGATCCCTCCGAGTACTTTGCTAACATGCGCCGGCCCCCTGTTAATCTGTCGGCCAAGCACCGCACTTACGTATCTGACGAGCCCGAGGCTGTTGCTACTTGGGCTGCTTCACTCCGGTCTCGGCTGCATGACGCGTTTGGTTCATACGAGTTGGGGCAGCGGACCCTCGATCTACTCTCCAGCTCCTTCACCGCTTAGACACTCAAGAGCTACGCCGGCAAAATGTCTCAGTTCGCGGAATTCTGCCACGACTCCGAGAACATCAGCCTGCTTGAGGCGACCACTGCTATTGTCGTCCGGTACATTGCTTGGGTTGGTGAGCGGGGGCTCATTGGGGCTAAGTCGTTGCAGCCCTACCTGTCCGCGATCAACACGTTCTTTGAGCTACACAACCTCGACCCAATCGCCAAGGACAGCATGCACCTTACTGCAGCTCGTCGTAGCCTGATGCTACGGCAACGCTGCCTGGAGGCTGCCCCTTTGCGAGTCCCTATGCTTGCTGATGTCGCTTATAGCTTCGTCGAGCAGGCATAGCTTATTGTGTCTGCTCCCATCCCAGAGTACTAGGGCAACTTCCGCGCCCTCGTGGCCTCGGTTGTCAACTTCATGTTCTTTGCCATGGGACTTACTGGCGTGTCCTGCCGAGTGCGGGACGTGCATGTCGACGATTACAACATTACCCTGCAGGTGTACCACGAGAAAGGCCGCGCTGGTCGACGGGGTCCCGACGACCTGTGTGTGGTGCTTCTTCCGGTGTCAGAGCACCCCCGCCCGCATTGTGCGTCTCCTGCACCACTTCATCGACCACGTACAGTCTGCCCCCCTGGTTCCTGTTGCCTGGGTCGAAACAAACTTATGGGCGGACACTCCGAGCGAGCAGTCCAAGTCTTGGACCGCCGCTACAATGTCGGACTAGCTCCCTACAATCTTTCGTCTTGTCGGTGCTGCCCCTCCCGCCGGCACTTCCTGGACCTCACACAACCTTCGCAAGGGAGCGGCAACTGCCGCTAACGCCATCGGAAGTCCACTGTCCCACATTCGCTACCAAGGCGGCTGGGGCACTAACTCCGACGTCGTTCTGGACTACATCGACCCCAACGTCCTTCCTTCGCCTGGCGCGTGGTTCGTCTTCGGTCACATCGCGCCCCTCCACCACTTCCAAGTCGAACAAGACTCCGCAGCGGTGACCTTCCCGGTGCTCCCTTCATGACCTGGCGCTACCCCTTCTCCTTCAATCCACCGCTCTCTCCGTTCGCTCATCATTGGCAAAAACAGACTCAACTTTGAAATGTTCTGAACTTGTTTATGGGATTTCTTCCCTTTCCCCTTCCCTGACCGCTTTTCGGCTATTACAGTGCTGCTCAGTGGTACGGGAACCAGGCACCTGTCGTTGCGCCCCTTTTGGGAACTAGACATAAAAGCAGCCATAACAGCTGAGCCTGCCATGTTCCAGTTTCGCTGCGTTACACGCAGCGCCCCCCCTGACTCCGTTTTCCCTCCACGCTTTCAATTAACCTTCCTGCCAGTTTCGGCTCTTGTCCGTGTAAAAGCGCCTGCGCGACCTTTTTGGCAAAACCAGACTCAGCTTTGAAATTAGGCATCAGCGTCAGGCCAGGCGGGTATGAGCAGGCGCAGCGCATGCCGCGCCGCGGCTACGCCACAACCCGGCCGGCTGCCAAGCCGCGACTGAGCGACTCCCTCTGCCACTGCCTGGCACCTAGACACAGTGGAAGCAGGAAGCTCGATAGCTCCAACAGCGGATCAACAGGGCTCGATAGCTTGTAGCGAGGGTTTCAACTCATCCCGACAAGGGCCGCGGCTCGGGGGGCCTCCCTTCCAGCAGGGAGCTAGGCCGCGGGGGTTTCGCCGGCAGGCATTATGGGTGACGAAGGTGGCGGAGGCCGGAAGGGAGACATCCGAGAGCCATGGATTATGTCCCGCGTCACCTCATCCCTGAAGCTCAAGGATGAGCACATCACGAAGCTCAACACTTCCGAATACAAGTGAGTGCCGTCGCAGCCCGAGCGCAGTAGCGCGGAGTTGAGGGGCGGCGATGATTCTAGGCTGCTGTGCCTATATATGCGCGCGCCATGTCAACTTATCCCGTACTCGTACACGGCCACATGCCGCCGGCGACGGGAATTTCAGCCAACTACCTGTCCGTGAACCTAGGCGGCCTCAAGTGCTCGCCGCTGAGTTGCCTGCGAGCGGCCAGCCGAGGCATCGTTTGCTTGCTGGTACCTAGTTGTGAGGATTTGCGGGGCATTCCCGTGTTGGCAGTCGCGACGCCCCCCCCCCCCCCCCCCAACACACACCTTCTCGTCCCTCCACCAGTTCTGCCTGCCGTCAACCCAGCAGGACTCGTGCTGCATCCTCGAGATCGTTCTCGGCCGCCGTTACGCCCAGCGCACTCTATACGGCAGAGGTGTGCGCTCCTGAACACGATGGCGGTGGGGCCGGACTCTCGGTCGGGGCGAGCGCGCGCGGGGCGGTGGCGGCGGGGGCTGGGCCGGGCGGGGGGGGGGGGGGGGGGGTCGGGCAGTAAATAAGTCAGGCAGCCCCCCACCCCTTAAAGCTACCAAAACTTGCGGCTGAAATGATCCCGCATGTCTGTGTCTCGCTTCAGGGGGAACATCGTGACGTTTCTGGAGACTGAGGAGGTGGCAAACCTGATATTTTACTTTGACGGCAAGGACCTGGCTGCGGTGAATAAGCCGCCGACTAAGTTTAAGAAGACAAAATGTGTCTACTTTGCCAAGCTCAAGCCGGAGCGCATTGCCAGCGACAATATTCACGAATTGGTAGGTTTCTCAGCGGGCCCGCAATCGACTGTGTGCAAGCAGCAGACGTGCGGCCCTTCCCACATCATCAGATTTGTTCTTGGCGCTGATGACATCGTGCATGCCGGGGCCTGCAGGTGACCTATGGCGAGTTCACCGACCTCCCGCTGGAGGCGCTGAACCATCTCACACAGGAGGTGTACATGCCCGTGCTCTGCAACCCGCGCAATCAGGAGGGCTGGCCAGACGTGGTGAGCCGGGAGGTGATGGAGAACCTGCACAAGTTTATTGCCAACACGTATGTGACGGTCGGCATGACCAAAGGCAAGACGATGCTGCCTCTGCCGCCGGCGGACGCCACTTCGGCTGCCTCCATAACCAATATGAGCGACAAGGACAAGGTGCATGTGCTGGAGAGCATCATCGTAACGTGGGCGCACCAGATCAAAAACGTCATCAAGGCGGACAGTGAGGCCCTGCTCAAAATCCCAGGTAACCATCCGGGGCCGCTTGTCGAGCTGGACTTTTGGACCGCGCGCGCGGCCAATCTCAATTCCATCTACGACCAGCTGAGCGGGGAGAAGGTGCAGAAGGTGGTGTCGGTTCTGGAGGTGGCTCAGTCCACGTACTACCCCGCCTTCCAGCGCATGTTCAAGGAGGTGGTGCAGGCGCGGCGGCAGGCGAATGACAACGTCAAGTTCCTGAAGCCTCTGCGCAATTACTTTGACCGCCTCAACCTGAGCGACGAGTTCACCGACCTCGTGGCGCTCTTCAAGCCCGTCATGCACTCGCTGCTGCTCATCTGGAAGCACTCCAAGTACTACAAGACCGCGGGCAGCTTTGTCGTGCTCATGAGGGAGATCTGCAACGACCTCATCATGCAGGCCTGCAAGTATGTGCCCGGCGAGGAGATCATGGGCATGGAGCCACAGGAGGCGGTGGACAAGCTGCGTATGACGCTCAAGATCCTGGGGACCTTCAAGAGCTACTACTTTGACTACAAGGTTCCCCCCCCCTCCCCCCTTCCCTTCCTCCTTCCCTCCTTTCTCTTGCAAAACCTCCAAGCCTCCCTGTGGCTCTCCACAGGCATTCCTAGGGATACCTGCAGCATGTTTGTGCTGATGAGGATATTGCGCGCGTGCGTGCGTGTGGCGGCGTGGCCTGCAGGGCCGTGCGGCTGAGGAGTGCCCGGACAATCCATGGCGCTTCCAAAACAGCGCGCTCTTCAGCCGCCTGGATGCCTTTCTGGAGCGCTGCCACGATGTGCTGGATCTGAGCCAGACAGCGGTGCAGTTCCTGAAGCTGGACCGCGTGGAGATTGGTGGTACCAAGGGCAAGCAGCTCACTGGCAGCGTGAAGCAGATCCTGACTGACTTTACAACCGCATATGAGAAGTTTCACAATGTGGAGTACAACATCATGGAGATTGGCGAGACGCGCTTTGATGAGGACTTCTACAAGTTCCGAGGAACCATCCGCGAGCTGGAGCGCCGCCTGGGCAGCATCATTGTGCAGGCGTTCGATGACGCCATCACCATCTCTGCGACCTTCAAGCTGCTTGACAGCTTTGAGGGACTGCTGGAGCGCGATGTGATTGCCGCAGACATCGAGAAGAAGCACTTTGACCTGCTGCGCTCCTACGCGGAGGATCTCAAGGAGGTGAACGACATCTTCAACTCCAACAAGGAGAGCCCCATCCTCAGCAAGAATGCAGCCCCCATGAGCGGCGCCGTGGCCTGGGTGGGCGGGCTGGTGCGGCGCATTGAGGAGCCGATGATCAAGCTGCGCTCCGGCAGCAAGATGATCATGGAGACAGAGGAGGCAAAGGAAATCAACAAGCTGTACAACAGCATGATCGGCGCCATGGACGAGTACAAGGCAGCAAAGTTCAGCACCTGGGTTGAGGAGATCAGCGAGACCAGTGACGCTCGGCTCAAGCTGCCTTTGCTGTGCCCCGGTGCCAAGTCCACCGCGGACATGCCCGTTGTGGACGTCAACTTTGACCCCGACCTGGTGCGCCTCCTCAAGGAGGTCAAGTACTTTCTCCTGCTGGGCGTCAATGTGCCCGAGCACGCGCTCAAGATCTACCAGCGTGCCAACACCTTCCGAACGCAGGTGCGCTCCTTCCGGCTGCACACGGCCATCTCTACCTGTTTACACACTAGGATTTGCGTTGCTTTTTCTTTCACAATGTATCCGAGTACCAGCCCTGACCCGCGCCGCCCCGACGCGCACAACTGCAGGTCGGGAGCCTGGACATCATTGTGACCACATGGAACAACATCCTGAAGACAATCCTGGATGTCGAGCGGCCGCTGCTTGTGGAGAAGCTGGACACCGTTGAGGCGCACCTGAAGAAGGGCCTGGAGAACCTCAACTGGAACAGCCACCACATTGACGACTACCTGCACGAGGTGATGGCGATGGTGAAGGAGGTGGACTCCATCCTGAGCGTGCTCAAGTCGAACGTGGCCGACACGCGCAAGATCCTGGAGGGCTGGGTCTCCAACTCCATGTTCATCACCCGCAAGGACAACACCAAGGTGTACGGCTTTGCGGACCTAAACTCCGCCTTCCGTGAGGTCATCGATGCGCGCCACAGCGCCATCAACGACCAGGGCAAGGAGATCGTTAAGCTGCTGAGCAGCAGCAACCGCACGCTCAAGGTCTCCAAAGCGGCGCCCAGCTGGAAGCAGTACGTGGACTACGTGAGTGACATCGTGATCAAGGGCTTTGCGGACACCATCATTGCGACCATCGACCACGTCCACCAGTCGCTGTCCTATGAGGGCATTGCCAAGTCCGAGGCTGGCCCCCTGCTGGAGATCCAGCTGGAGCTCGTGGCGCCCGACATCCTGTGGAAGCCGGAGCTGGGCTGCAGCGGTGGCGACGGCGTGCGCGACATGTTCAACAGCTGGCTGAAGAACTTCCTGGCGATTGGATCCAAGATGAAGCGCCTGGACATCGGCGAGGGCAACTATGCCAAGGAGCTGGAGGAGGACTTCATGGTTTATGACGCGATGAGCCAGGTGCAGTCTGTGGTGCTGTCCAACGAGGCGGAGTGCGAGGCTTTCCGCGCCAGCTACCTTCAGTACGACTACCTGTATAAGAAGGACCTGAATGAGGCGCTGCAGGAGTTTCTGGAGACAGACGGTGTGGTCCTGGAGGACGGCACCAAGGACGAGCCTTCGCTTGAGGCGTTTGAGGCCCAGATTCAGAAGTACCGCGCGGTGCAGGCAGAGATCAACGCCATGAAGACCAGCGCCACGTTTGGCTGGGTCAAGGTGGATGCCAAGCCGATAAAAAAGGCGCTTGCCACCTGGGCCACCAAATGGACGTACCTGTACACGCAGTACCTCAGCCAGCGCGTGGTCAACAGCATGGGAGAGCTGTACACCTTCATGAATGGCACCAACTCGGAGCTGGACCAGCGGCTCAGCACCGAGAAGGACCTGGACGCCGAGGAGGAGGAGGAGGATCCGTATGCAACGGGCGCCGGGGAGGAGGAGGAGAGCGAGGGCGGCCCCTCGCCTGAGGAGGTCAAGGCGGCGGACCAGAAGGTGCTCTACACCATCATGGCCTGCATGCGCGACACCCGCAAGCGCACCGACAAGACGGACAACATGTTCGAGCCGCTCAAGCAGACGGTGCAGGTGAGCCACCCATCGCACCTAAGGCAATGGGTATGTGCGGCAGCGTGTGGGCAACCTAGTGGCAAGGGGAGTGTGGGGGTGGGGATGGATGGCAAGTGCGAGCTGACCCCGCTGCGCCTCGCCCGCCTGCCTACACAGATGCTTCTGCAATACCAGGTGAGCCTGCCCGAGGCGGTGCTCAAGCAGCTGGAGGAGGCGCCGCTGGCCTGGAAGCAGCTGAAGAAGAAGATGTTCACTCGCCGCGAGCAGCTGGCGCCGGTGCAGCAGAGCGAGGCGATAGAGATCCGCCGCAAGAGCGACGCCTTCACGGGCAAGGTGGACGACTTCCGCAAGGCGTTCCAGCACCTGGCGCCCTTCACCGTGCCTGGCGGCGAGCTGTCCCTGGACAACGTCGGCCCCGCCTACCAGCGCCTGAACGACTTCCACCACGGCGAGGTGATCGACCCCGAGACGGAGACGGTGTACGGCAGCGTGACGGACATCATTGCGGAGAGCGAGAGCCTGCGCGAGAACCAGGACCTGTTTGAGCTGTTCGTGAGCGACTACGTGTTCCTCACGCGCTGCAAGGAGGAACTCGGCTACCTGAAGAGCTTGTGGGATACAGTCGGTGGTGTGATGCACACCTTCTCTGCCTGGTACGCCACGCCCTGGGACAAGATCGACACGGACTTTCTGATGGAGGAGAGCAAGAAGCTGAGCAAGGAGGTCAAGACGCTCAACAAGGCGGTCCGCAACTATGACGTGTTCCGCCAGCTGGAGGACAGCCTGAAGGCCATGCTGACCAGCCTGCCGCTGGTGCAGGAGCTGCACCACCCCGCCATGCGGGAGCGCCACTGGAAGCAGCTCATGAAGGCGACAGGCAAGACGTTTGTCAAGGACGACAAGTTCAGCCTGGGCGACCTGCTGGCGCTCGAGCTGCACAACTACGTGGACGCGTGCTCGGAGATTGTGGACCGCGCGCAGAAGGAGCTCACCATCGAGAAGGCCCTGGGCAAGATTGAGGAGACCTGGAGCGGGCTGGACCTGACCTTCAGCCAGTACCAGGACACGGATGTGAGCCAAGTGGGCGCGGACGACCTCATCACCGAGGCGCTGGAGAACGACAACCTGGTGCTGCAGAACATGAGCGGCGGCAAGTACGTGCAGGGCAACCCCAAGTTTCTGGAGCTCGTCACTAACTGGCAGAAGAAGCTGGGCGCCGTGGACAGCGTGCTCAACACCTGGCTGGACGTGCAGAAGAAGTGGCAGGCGCTGGAGAGCATCTTTGTGGGCAGCGCCGACATCCGCGTGCAGCTGCCCGAGGACAGCAAGCGCTTCGACGGCATCAACGTCGACTTCCAGGACCTCATGCGCTCGGCGCCCGACACCACCAACGTCGTGGAGGCCTGCAACCTGGAGGGGCGCCAGGAGCGGCTGGACAACCTGCTGGCGCAGCTCGAGATGTGCGAGAAGGCGCTGCAGGACTACCTCGAGACGAAAGCGCGTCGCCTTCCCCAGGTGCGCACTGAGTGACTGACCCCCCCCCCCCCCCCCCCACCCCACCCCCCCAAACCACCGTCATCACAGCGGACGGCGGTGTGCGCTGTCGTGGGGGGAACTGACCGGCTGCGGCCGCCGCCCCCCGACACCCTGCGCAGGTTTTACTTCGTGGCGCCCGCTGACCTGCTGGACATCCTGTCCAAGGGCTCCAACCCGCAGCTCATCCTGCGCCACCTGCCCAAGTGCTTCGATAACACGCACAACCTGGAGTTCAAGATGGACCCCGCGGGCGAGCCCACCAAGATGGCGATCGGCATGTACTCCGGCGAGAAGGAGTACGTGCCGTTTGCGGAGGACTGCGTGTGCGACGGCGCGGTGGAGACGTGGCTGCAGAACGTTGTGGACTCGATGCGGCTGGCCCTGACCGAGGAGTTTCGCAATGCGGTGCCCACCTACGACGAGAAGCCGCGCAGCAAGTGGCTGTTTGACAACAGCGTGCAGAACACCATCGTTGTCAGCCGCCTCTTCTTCACGCAGGAGGTCAACGAGGCGTTTGACGAGCTGGAGGAGGGCAACGAGGACGCGCTTAAGGGCGTGTGGGACAAGCAGGTGCTGCAACTGAAGGATCTGATTGAGATCATCAACGGCTCGCTCACCGGCAACGAGCGCAAGAAGCTCATCACGCTGTGCACCATTGACGTGCACGCGCGCGACGTCGTGCAGCGCCTCATTGACGAGCGCGTCGAGTCGGGCACCTGCTTCCAGTGGCAGAGCCAGCTGCGCTACTCGATGAACGAGAAGACGCGCGAGACGCAGGTCAACATCTGCGACGCCGAGATCCGCTACATCTACGAGTACATTGGCAACTGCGGCTGCCTGTGCATCACGCCCCTCACCGACCGCTGCTACATCACGCTGACGCAGGCCCAGCGCCTGGTGCTAGGCGGCGCGCCCGCGGGCCCCGCCGGCACGGGCAAGACCGAGTCGGTCAAGGACCTGGCGCGCGCGCTGGGCGTGCAGTGCTACGTGTTCAACTGCTCGGACCAGATGGACTACAAGGCGATGGGCCAGATCTACAAGGGCCTCGCGCAGACAGGCGCCTGGGGCTGCTTTGACGAGTTCAACCGCATCCCCGTCGCCGTGCTGTCGGTGTGCAGCACGCAGTACAAGACGGTGCTGGACGCGCTGCGTGCCCGCAAGGAGCGCTTTGTGTTTGAGGACGTGGAGGTCTGCCTCAAGGCGTCCGTCATGGCTTTCATCACCATGAACCCTGGCTACCCCGGCCGCGCCGAGCTGCCCGAGTCGCTCAAGGTGTGCCCCCAACCCCTGTTCTACGCTGTATTCGTGCTGCCGTTCACGTACTTTGTCATTTATACTTCTTATTATTAGGTCCTGCCAGCCCTGTCTGAATATTGCTGCGTTGCCGTGCGCCTGTTGCGCGTGGCTCGTGGTCTCTCAACCGGCTGTTGCCCCCCCCCCCCCCCCCCCCCAACACACACACACCCTCCCCCCCAACCCAAGGCACTCTTCCGCCCAGTCTCCATGTGCGTGCCGGACCTGGCGCTCATCTGCGAGATCATGCTCATGGCGGAGGGCTTCCAGATGAGCAAGATCCTGAGCCGCAAGTTTGTGATCCTCTATAAGCTGTGCGAGGACCTGCTGTCCAAGAGCGCACACTACGATTGGAAGCTGCGCGCCATCAAGACGACGCTCTATGTGGCGGGCGGCATGAAGCGCGCCGCGCCGGAGCTCACGGAGGACAAGGTCATGCTGCGCGCACTGCGTGACTTCAACCTCGGCAAGCTGACGGCCGACGACACCAGCATCTTTGTGGGTCTGCTGAACGACCTGTTCCCCAAGCTCATGGAGCAGGTGCGTGTGGGGCTCCAGCCCTATGCCCGCCCGCCCAGCCACGTGCTTGCTCGCCGCCCCCCGGAAGGCGCAATCAGCCCGGCCACTTTCACACAAACACAAACATAGACACCCTGTGACACGCGCAAAACACCTCCAGGTTTACTGCTTGCGATGAGGCCAACAATGCCGTTGTCAGTCAGTGCTCAACAGAAAGCATCCAGGATATGAATGACATCCATGACTTGGTCAGATCGATATTGGCTATTCATAAGGATGAATTGACTGTTTGTCCTGCTGAAAGGCAACCGAGGGATCTTCGCGTTGTCAATGTTGGAGACAAAGTAAACGTTGTTACATGCTTGCTTAAACTCAGAGGGCATGCCTAACCTGAAGATAGCGGACAGACAGTCGGGCCCTTTCCGATTCTTGAGAAAAGTGGTAATTACAGTTTTCGATTACATTTACCACCAGGTGTGAAATTCCATCGAGTATTTTATAATAATTGAATTTGAGATTCCTTACATCTTTGTTCCCGCTTAGTTGTTTATGCTAAACGGGCCTGCTGTCTTACTGCCCAGCCGTAACAACCCGGATAGGGTTCACTTGGTGATTAGTGCGTGGCGTGCAGCCCTCCGAAGGCCAATTTCACAATAATAGTTTGAGGCCTTGTCCGACAGCACCTGTTTGGCCGGCTGTGCCCGTTGTTACGGATTCTGAGGATGACCATGATAATCATGGTGCGCTGACCCGCCCCCCCCCCCCCCCCCCCCCCGGCGTGGCGCAGGTGCCGCGCTCCATCGACCATGCCTTTGAGGTTGAGATCCGCAAGGCAAGCTTGGAGCTGGGCTACCAGCCGGACGAGACGTTCATGCTTAAGATCAGCCAGCTGCGCGAGCTGTTTGAGGTGCGCTGGAGCGTGTTTCTGCTGGGCCCTGCCGGGTGCGGGAAGACGGCCATCTGGCGCACCCTCCTGCGGGCACAGAACACGTTTGGGGAGAAGACGGTCATGAAGCCCATCAACCCCAAGAGCGTCACGCGCAACGAGCTGTACGGCTTCCTGCACCCCTCGACGCGCGAGTGGAAGGAGGGCCTCATGAGCGTGACGTTCCGCGACTACGCCAACAACAAGTCCAACAAGCACCAGTGGATTGTGCTGGACGGCGACATTGATGCGGAGTGGATTGAGAGCATGAACACGGTCATGGACGACAACAAGATGCTCACGCTTGCCTCCAACGAGCGCATCCCGCTCACCGGCTCGATGCGCCTGCTGCTGGAGATCAACCACATGGTGCACTGCTCGCCCGCGACCGTCTCGCGCGGCGGTGTCATTTTTGTCAACGCGGAGGACATCGGCTGGAAACCCGTCGTGGACAGCTGGATCGAGAAGCTGGAGGCCAAGGAGTACCGGCCGCTGCTCACGACACTCTTCAGCCGCTACGTCGACGTCACGCTCGACCACTGCCGCCGCAACTTCCAGTACGTGGTGCCGCTGCCCGCGGTGAACCAGGCCATGACGGTTTGCAAGATCCTGGAGGACATCCTGCCTGAGGAGAGCGTGCGCGGGGCGCCCCCGCCTGACAAGAAGCTGCTGGAGTACCACTTCGTGTTTGCCTGCATCTGGGCCTTTGGCTCGGTCATGCTCGTCGACAAGGTGTACGACTTCCGCACCCAGTTCAGCAAGTGGTGGGTCGCTGAGATGAAGAACGTGCAGTACCCGGAGAAGGGGCTGGTGTTTGACTACTACGTGGACGAGGAGCAGGTGTTGATGGCGCCGTGGGAGGACCGCGTGTCCAGCTTTGAGTACATCAACGACGGCAACTTTGGCAGCCTGTTTGTGCCGACGGTGGAGACGACTCGACTGACCTACTTTCTGGACACGCTCATCGCGCGCAAGCACTACGTCATGTTTGTGGGCAACACCGGCACTGGCAAGACCGCCATCATGCGCAACAAGCTGAAGAACATGGACGGCGAGTCGTGGTGCTACGAGACGGTGAGCATGAACAGCTTCAGCGACGCGCCCACGCTGCAGCTCATCCTGGAGGGGCCGCTGGAGAAGAAGAGCGGCGTGCGCTTTGGGCCGCCCGGCTCTAAGAAACTCGTCTACTTCATCGACGACATGAACATGCCCTTTGTGGACAAGTACGACACGCAGAGCGCGATTGAGCTGGTTCGCCAGAGCGTGGACTACCGCGGCTGGTTTGACAAGATCAAGATCCTGCTCAAGGAGATCACCAACAGCCAGTACGTGGCGTGCATGAACCCCACCGCCGGCTCGTTCAACATCACGCCGCGCATGCAGCGCCACTTTGTGACGTTTGCGGTGCAGATGCCGGGGCCCGAGATCGTTCGCTCCATCTACAGCGCCATGATCGTCGGCCACCTGGCGTGCGGCTTTGACAGCGACGTCGTCAAGCTAGGCCCCAAGCTGGTGGACGCCACCATCGAGCTGCACCGCCAGGTCATGAACAACTTTCTGCCGAGTGCCGTCAAGTTCCACTACCAGTTTAACCTGCGCGACCTGTCCAGCATCACGCAGGGCATCACCCGCATGCAGAAGGAGGCCTTCCGCAAGCCAGTCGACGTCGTGCGGCTGTGGGTGCATGAGTGCGAGCGCGTGTTCCAGGACCGTATGGTCAACGAGCTGGACATGGCCAAGTTTTCCGACTTCCGCGTGGCGGTCACCAAGCGCTTCTTTGAGGAGTACGACATGGAGGCGGTGGAGTTTCGCCCCAACCTCTTTGTGTCCTTCATGGAGTTCACCGCGGAGGACCTGCCCATCTACAAGAGCTGCTCGTCGTACGAGGAGGTCAAGAAGGTGCTGGACGAGAAGCTGGCCGAGTACAACGAAAGCAACGCGGCGATGGACCTCGTGCTGTTCCAGCAGGCCATCGAGCACATCACGCGCATCGCGCGCATCATCGACCTGCCGCGCGGAAACGCCATGCTCGTGGGCGTGGGCGGCAGCGGCAAGCAGTCGCTCGCGCGCCTGGCGTCGTACATCTGCGGCTTTGAAGTGGTGCAGATCAGCGTGACGAGCAGCTACGGCGTGAACGACTTCAAGGAGGCGCTGCTCGGGCTCTATGTCAAGGCGGGCGTCAAGAGCACGCCGGTGAGCTTCCTCATGACGGACAACCAGATTGTGAAAGGAGCACTTTCTCGTGTTCCTCAACGACCTGCTGGCCACAGGCCTCATCACCGACCTCTTCAGCCAGGAGGACAAGGACACCTTTTATGAACTCGGTGCGCAACGAGTGCAAGGGCGCCGGCATCCTGGACACGCCCGAGAAATCTGTGGGACTTTTTCATCGACAAGGTCCGCAAGTACCTGCACGTCATCCTGTGCTTCAGCCCGGTGGGTGACAAGTTCCGCATCCGCGCGCGCCAGTTCCCCGCGCTGGTCAACAACACCGTGTTTCGACTGGTTCCACTCGTGGCCGCACGAGGCGCTGGTGAGCGTGAGCCAGCGCTTTCTGGAGGACATCCCCGACATCGAGGACGAGGTGCGCGAGAACATCGCGTACCACATGGCGTTTGTGCACACGACGACCACGCAGGCGGCGGTGCGCTTCCGCGACATGCTGCGCCGCCACGTGTACTCCACGCCCAAGAGCTTCCTGGAGCTCATCTCGCTGTACAAGGGGCTGCTGGGCCAGAAGCGCGAGGAGCTCAAGGCTAATCGCGAGCGCCTGGAGAACGGCGTGGACAAGATTGCGCAGGCGAGCGCGCAGGTGGCGGACCTGCAGGTCAACCTCAAGCAGGAGCAGATCATTGTGGAAGAGAAGAAGAGCCAGACGGACGCGCTCATTGTGAACATCGGGCAGGAGAAGGCGGTGGTGGACGACGCGGTGGAGGCGGGCCGTGAGGACGAGGAGGCGTGCTCCAAGCTGGCGGAGGAGGTGACTGCGTTCCAGGAGGAGTGCGCCAAGGACCTGGAGGCCGCGGAGCCCATCATTGCCGAGGCGGAGGCGGCGCTCAACTCACTGGACAAGGGCAGCCTGGGTGAGCTCAAGTCGTTCGGCAGCCCGGCGGCGGAGGTGGTGCAGGTGGTGAGCGCGTGCATGGTGCTCACTGCGCCGGGCGGCAAGATCCCCAAGGACCTGTCGTGGAATGCGGGCAAGAAGTCGATGGGCAACGTGGACGCCTTCCTCAAGGGCCTCGTCGCCTTCGACAAGGACAATGTGCCCATCAACTGCGTGGAGCGCGTGGAGAAGGACTTTCTGAGCAACCCCAACTTCAACCCCGACTACATCCGCAACAAGTCGGGCGCCGCCGCGGGCCTGTGCGGCTGGGTGGTCAACATCTGCAAGTACTTCCGCATCTACCAGGTCGTCGCACCCAAGCGCGCCAACCTCGCGGAGGCCAACAAGAAGCTGGAGGGCGCCAACAAGAAGCTGAGCGGCATCCGCGCCAAGGTGAAAGAGCTGCAGGACCGAGTGGCCGCGCTGGAGGAGAACCTGATGAAGGCGACGGAGGACAAGAATAACGCGGTCGCGCAGGCGGACAAGACGGCGACCAAGGCCAAGCTGGCGGACCGCCTGATCAACGGCCTGTCAAGCGAGAACAAGCGCTGGAACGAGACGATCTCGGAGATGGGCGTGCAGGAGGGCAAGCTGGTGGGCGACGTGCTGCTGGCGGCCAGCTTTGTGAGCTACATCGGCCCCTTCAGCATGCCGTTTCGCGAGGGGCTGGTGCGGGAGAAGTGGCTGGTGGACCTCACGGAGCGCGGCATCCCCATGAGCGACGGCCTCACGCCGCTGGACGTGCTGAGCAACGACACGGTCAAGGCGCAGTGGACCAACGAGGGGCTGCCCACCGACCCGCTGAGCATCGAGAACGGTGCGATCATGAGCTCGAGCGCGCGCTGGGCGCTCATGATCGACCCGCAGCTGCAGGGCATCAAGTGGATCATGAACAAGGAGGAGCCCAATGGCATGGTGCTCATCCAGCAGAGCCAGCACAAGTACATTGACAAGGTGATCAGCTGCATTGAGAACGGGCTGCCGCTGCTGATCGAGAACCTGCCCGAGGACATCGACGCGGTGCTGGACCCCGTGATTAGCCGCTCGCTCATCCGCAAGGGGCGTAACGTGCTGGTCCGCATTGGCGACGCGGAGATCGAGTACGACCCGCGCTTCAAGCTCTACCTGCAGACCAAGCTGAGCAACCCGCACTACAAGCCCGAGATCAATGCGCAGGCGACCATCGTCAACTTCTGCGTGACGGAGAAGGGGCTGGAGGACCAGCTGCTGGCGCTGGTGGTGGAGAAGGAGCGGCCCGACTTGCAGGAGCAGAGCGCCACGCTCGTGCGCCAGCTGGGCGAGTACACCATCACACTGGTGGAGCTGGAGGACAACCTGCTCTTCCGCCTCGCCAACAGCCAGGGCGACATCCTGGAGGACATCGAGCTGATCGAGAACCTGGAGGAGACCAAGCGCACGGCGACCGACATCGCGGAGAAGGTGGCGCTCGCACAGGAGACGGCCAAGACGATTGCGCACGCGCGCGAGGCGTACCGCCCCGTCGCCACGCGCGGCTCGCTCACCTACTTTCTCATCGACAACCTCAACGCGCTGGACCGCGTGTACCACTACAGCATGGCCAACTTTGTGTACATTCTCAAGAAGGGCATGGACATCACGCCCGGCGGCAACGACGGGGAGGAGAAGGTGCCGGAGGAGCAGCGGCTGGGCGAGCCGCTGCCACTGGAGCAGCGCGTGGCGCGCCTCATCGAGGTCACCTGCCTCACCTGCTTCCGCTATGTGAGCCAGGGCCTCTTTGAGCGGCACAAGCTCATCATGGCCACGCAGCTGGTGATGGCCATCCTGCGGGGGCGCGGGGAGCTGCAGCAGCAGAAGTTTGACTTTCTGCTGCGCGGGCCCAAGGTGCTGGGCGAGGAGAACCCGCTGGCGGAGTGGGTGCAGGACAGCGTGTGGGCCAGCGTGCAGGCGCTCAAGGAGCTGGAGGACTACAGCAGCCTGCCTGACGACCTGGTGGGCAGCGCCAAGCGCTGGAAGGAGTGGATGGAGCTGGAGCGGCCGGAGGACGAGCCGGTGCCGGGCGACTGGAAGCGCATGCCCGAGTTTGAGCGCCTGCTGCTCTTCCGCGTGCTGCGCCCCGACCGGCTGACGGCCGCGATGAGCACCTTTGTGAAGAACTCAATCGGTGTGGAGTACATAACCAGCATGCCCTTCAACCTGGAGGAGAGCTACAAGGACAGCAGCCCTGCGACGCCCATCTTCGTGTTCCTCAGCCCGGGCGTGGACGTCGCCGCCGCGGTGGAGGGCCTCGGCGCCAAGCTGGGCTTCACCGCGGAGGCCGGGCCGCTACGCGAGCGTGAGCCTGGGGCAGGGGCAGGAGCCGATCGCGATGACCAACCTGAACAACATGCACAAGAACGGCGGCTGGGTGCTGCTGCAGAACATCCACCTGACCATCGACTGGACGAGCGGGCCGCTGGAGAAGAAGGTGGACAAGCTGGCGGAGGGCGCGCACCCCGAGTTTCGGCTTTTCCTGAGCGCGGAGCCGCCGCCGGGGCTGGAGCGCGGGCTGCCCATCAGCCTGTTGCAGGCCAGCATCAAGCTGACCAACGAGCCACCCGAGGGGCTCAAGCCCAACCTGCTGCGCGCGTACACCCAGTTCAACGAGGAGATCCTGGAGGGTTGCGCCAAGCAGGCCGAGTTCCGCAGCATCATCTTCGCGCTGTGCTACTTCCACGCCGTGCTGCTCGAGCGCAAGAAGTTCGGCGTCGGCAACCTGCCGGGCGCCACCAGCGGCATTGGTTGGAACATGAACTACCCTTTCAACACAGGCGACCTGCTCTGCTGCGGCCAGTGCGCCAACAACTACCTGGAGAACAACAGCAAGGTGCCGTGGGAGGACTTGCGCTACATCTTTGGCGAGATCATGTACGGCGGCCACATTGTGGAGGACTGGGACCGCCGGCTCGCCAACGGCTACCTCTTTTTCTACTTCAACGAGGGGCTGCTGGAGGCGATGGAGATGTTCCCCAAGTTCCCGGCGCCGCCCAACACGGCCAGCCACAAGAGCACGATGGAGACGATCGAGGAGACAATGCCGCCAGAGACGCCGCTGGCGTTTGGGCTGCACCCCAACGCGGAGATCGGCTTCAAGCTGCGCGAGGCGGAGAGCTTTTGCGGCAGCCTGGTCATGCTGCAGCCGCGTGAGGGCGGCGACGAGGGCGGCATGAGCATCGAGGAGAAGGCCAAGATGGTGCTGGACGACGTTGTGGACAAGCTGCCGGAGCAGTTTGACATGGAGGACATCCGCAGTCGCGTGGACGACTTCACGCCCTACGTGATGGTCGCCATCCAGGAGAGCGAGCGCATGAACCTGCTGGTGGCGGAGATGAAACGCAGCCTTGCGGAGCTCGATCTCGGCCTCAAGGGCGACCTCACGATGACCGCGCCCATGGAGGCGCTCATGAACGCGCTGGCCAGCGACGGCGTGCCCAGCGGCTGGACGCGCCTGGCGTACCACAGCCTGCGCCCGCTCGGCAGCTGGCTCGCCAACCTGCTCAACCGCGTCAACCAGCTCAACGAGTGGACGGCGGACCTGGGCGTGCCCAAGGTGGTCTGGCTCAGCGGGCTCTTCAACCCGCAGTCGTTCCTCACCGCCGTCATGCAGACAACGGCGCGCCGCAACGAGTGGCCGCTCGACAAGACGGTCGTGCTCACCGAGGTAACCAAGAAGCAGATCGACCAGATTGACGCGCCCAGCCGCGACGGCGCCTACATCCACGGCCTCACGCTGGAGGGCGCGCGCTGGGACGACAAGATCGGCGCGCTGGACGACAGCAAGCCCAAGGAGCTCTTCTGCCCCATGCCCGTCATCCTCGTCAAGGCCGTCACCGTCGACAAGGCGGAGATGAAGGACGCGTACCAGTGCCCGGTGTACACCACGGAGGCGCGCTTCCGCCAGGAGGTCTTCACCGCGCAGCTCAAGAGCAAGCACAGCTGGATCAAGTGGACGCTCGCCGGCGTCTGCATGTTCCTCGACGTCGTCGGCGCCTAGGTTTTCCGGCGCCTACCCGTCCCGACCCGGCGGCCGTGCTGTATTTAAAAACCACATTCATCCCCCCCTTCCCCCGTGTGGGATAGGCAGCTGCGGCGCTAGATGCGCGTAGTGTAAACATCTTCAGGCAATCGCCTTTCCGATGCCCATTTCCATCATCGCCCAGTGGTCACCTTGGGGCCGCCCACCCTCTGCCCCGTGCCCCCATCTTCGCACAACCCCACACCGCACCACCGACTTCCTGCACCCCAACGTCCTCCGCGGGTGGACAAACCAGTGCGGCAGTCTGACCTCCGGCATGCGAGTTATACAAGTGATGCGGTGGTGCAAAACGACGAGAGGCTGCAGGGTGAGACAAAAACTGAACAGGTAAAACTATCATAGAGTTATACAACATCAAATTTACGCGAATTGGAATGTAGAATGTCATGCATCATACGCTGACAAGTCGCAGGAGCATTGCATCGACCGAAAGGAATAGCGGTCCATTCAAGTACAGTTAAGCATCAGGTACACATCGTACACGTCTTCGAAGCGGGAGACGGGAACCACTTTACTGATCACGTCCGGTCTCCAACAAAGGACCGACAACTGGTATCAGATGGTGGTTACAGAACGTACCCTCAAAGAGACTAAGTAAATGAATAATAGTGATAATGACAATGGTGATAACCCTGAGACACGGTTCTTGATCTCGATCCGCTAACGACCGCCCCGTACAGTTGTAATTGAAATTTGAATCTGGTTACAACGTTCCGAGTCTGCCGCTCTCCACCGCTCAGACTGAGCTGTTTTGAGGGCCTGCTACCTGGAACCTCTCTCTACGTGCTGGCCCCCGTAGCTTTGTATCGCAGTATCAGGGCACTGAGGGCCAGTCAGCATGCATTAGTCGTGTAGAGGGTGTGTGAGTCGGACAGAGGATGTCGCGGCACTGGCGTGACTGGGCGGCGCAACGTGACGGTCGCATATATCTTCCGGAGCATTTAAAACAGTCGCGGATGCGAGTGCCTTTCGGAGTTTGTGCAGGATGCCTTGGAGACACGCTGTTGCTGGAGGTGGCTTGGAATCTGTTACAACTGTGCTGGGGGCTCAATAATAGAGCCCTTATTACTATTACCAGCAGCACCTCTTGCTGGCCATGACTGGGCTCAGCTGGGGGCTACTTGCTGGTGCACCATAACACCGCTGTAATCTAGTACATAAAGCCTGTTGAGCCGCGCGCCATTCTACTGGCGGCGGAGATCTCTAAACTACTGCCTCGGGTCATGCCCAGAGTTGCATGACCATCTCAGGTCATTCTGGAGCGGGCATGTTCGCCACAAGCCTGCTAATGTTGCTCATCCATCAGGAGCTCAGCTCCTGGAGGAGCTCTCTGCTCCCCTGTACATCATGCTTTATATGTACTATTGCTAACTACTAGTTCAAATATCGGCACGCAACACATCATCCAGCTGCTCCTTGTGGTCTGTGCAATCTGCCTAACATAGTGGTTGGCGGTCTTACAATCAGACCAGCGTAATCTACCGATCCTCAAGTCCTCAACAGTGTTGATGAGGCAGCGCCATTTTAGACCATCAGCCACAGCACGTCTTGCGAATTACACCGCCTGAGCGATGCCGCCGTGGTCTGGGTGTTGGGGTAGGGGGACAAGAGATGAGCTCAATGATCTCTTGGGTCGCCGCATGTAAAACCACAGGCGCCAGCGCGTCTTTAAGAAACACGACCAGTTTCGGTCCCAGCACATGGTAAGCCCTGGGACCTTCGCGACTCTGATCTCATCCGCAAGAAAACTCGCCTCAGTGGCATGCGCCCGGAGACCTCCGGTCTGACCTGCTCTCCGGTGACCAACGGAACTTGGGCGGTGACCCGGAAGTCGATGGGTGTCGTCGAGTACGGCCTCGATGGCGACCTGCCGCAGCGTGTGATTGACCAATCTGGGTTGGCGGTAAATCGCTTTATTTACAATGCCAAGAGTCGGTGCGTAATTGGTACAAGTTTTGGCGCTTAAGGGCCAGGGGGGCGTTCGGCGTTCATCTTGCCGCGCAGGGGACATTGCTAGCGGTGACAACATGCTGCATTCCGCAGCTGCGGCAGCCGGCAGGGCATGTTTTGTGGTGGCCCGTGGGCCAGGGCCACACAGGATTTCTGCAGAGATGAAGGACGAGGCGAGATAAGATCAAGACCAAGAATTGTGAGAAAATATAGTTGGAATGAGTAGTTGCATTGATTAAAAAGTGGCAGTCGGGTCCGTGAGGGAGCCCAACTGCCAGCAGGCCGGGGGCTATGCCCCAGGGGCTGTCTAGAAATAAATTGAGTTTGCTAACAACTAGGGGGCCAGCCTGGGCTGTTCCTCATGGCCTATCCCGCCGCCCAGGTTCCTGCGCTATGAGTGCGCTTGTCGGCGGCGGTGCGCGCAGACCATTAACATGCGGCCCGCTTTGCCATCACAGGCGGCTCACGCCCCTTCCTCGCCGTCCCCGTTCATCCACCTGATCTTGAGCGCCAGAAACGTGAGGAAAGGCACCGCAAAGGCGAGCATCAACACCGGCAGCAGCATGCGGAACGGCCGCCGGATCTCGTTCTGCAGCACCTTGCGCGCGGCGCCGCCGGCCGCCTCGCTGGACAAGTAGTAGTTGCACGCGGCCCTGGCCACATGCGGGGTGGGGCACAAGTCGATCAGACGCTGGCGCCATCGTTTGCCATCCAGCTTGATCTCAGGTACACCTCCTGGCGGCTATTGATTAGCCATGCCGGTGGTCGGAGCCCAGAAACTCGTCCGATAAGGGGCACACAAGCGCACCGCAGTTGCAATTTGCCGGGCGGCCCACAACTGTGTTTATCCCATGACATTTATTGGGTACATTTCATACTACGGCGGGGACCTACGCGTGTCGAAGCGGTAACGAAAGCACTGCCAATAGGAAGCTGCCCTGCCTCCCGGAGGTCACCTGCAGCGGCTAAATGAAACTATAGCGGGACTACATCAAATGCTCGGAAAGGAAACATATCTGCATCGGAACCCATAGCTACGTGATAGCATATAGCCAAAACCACGCAAACTGCATTCCTAGAGATTGTTCGTATGTCCCTCATAAAATAGACATTTTAAATCCCTGTTTATAGCAATCAAATCCGAACTTATAATTGTTATTAAGTCGTCGCATGCCGAATTGAGGCTTCTGATACTACTTAGGTGCTCCTAGCTGGTGTAGTCACTCGTGTACATGTTTTGCCACTCACTTAGGGAGAGCGGTGTCCGCAGCGACGCCGATTGTGCGATGCGTGCCGCCATCCCTAATGTCCGGGCGATAAAACACCTAGCTACTGCGAGCCTTCAGAGGCGCGATGGTGCTGCCGCCCGGCGATTCACTCGCGTCACGCGTGTCGGGATGGCGGCCGTGCAATCATGGGGCATTGCTTATGGATTAAGCTGGCGAGTACTGCATGGACATGCGTGCGATATACCGGTATGAGGCCAGCAAGGGTTAATCGCCCTGCACTGCACAGCATCCCCACGCCAACCCTGGTCACACACACGAGGAGCGCGGCGCCAGGCGGGGCCTGCAGAGGCGGGGTCTGCCCTGGGAGACATCCCGCAGTGGGTGTCGAGGTTGGGTATCAGGGCCGGTACCTGGTGTCACCCAGCAGGAAAGCCACAATCTTGGTGGGCAGCGCCTCCTGGTGCGCCAGGTGCGCGTCGTCCAGGTCGTCCTTGAGCACGTACTCGTCCACTTCGATGATGAAGTTGAGCGCGAGCGCGTTGAGGATGCAGTCCAGCACGTCGGAGCTGCTCCCAAAGAGCACGAGGTTGATGACTACGGCCGTGATGCAGGGGTTGATCACGTTGGCGTAGATGTCGAAAGCCATCATCAGCGTGCCCTGCCACAGGCAGCCGGCGGGTCAGGTGCGTCCGCAGACGGATGCGCCCCCTGACCTCTGAACCATGCCCCACACCCCCAGCCCACACCCAGCTTACCTTCCAGTCCCGGCTCGAATTCCACACCACGTTGCGCAGTCGCAGAGTGAGCAGGCTGTTGCGGATCTGCTTGCTGAAGATCTCGGCGTTGATGGTGTCAAACAGCAGGATGACCACCGCCACGGTGATGACGTCCCAGGTGGCCCACGGGTCGGTGTCGCGCTCCTCCGCCGGCCACAGGTCGCGCATGAACTCAAGCTGGTGCAGCAGCAGGAAGAAAGGCGCCGCGACCTGCGTGACGATGCACGCCAGCACGACCGGCCAGTTGGTCTTTCCCGGGAAGAAGAAGTACATGTTGTAGATGTTGAGGCTGATGCTCGAGGCCTGCAGCAGGCTGTACGAGAAGCACATCGTCTTGAACTGATGCGCCAGGTGCGCGAAGCTCAATGCCGGCTCCGCGCTCCCCTCATTGGCGTCGCCGCCGCCGCCGCCGCCACCACTGCTGCCGTCGCTGCCGCCTGCCTCCTCCTGCTCCCCCGTAGCCGCCTCCCCCATTGTCTCTGCATCCTCGTGCGATGGCTCTAGAGCGTCCACCCACTTAGCATCAACGAGCGTGCTGAGCGCATCGGTGTGCTTTTCCACCGTGAACTCCTCGCTCTCCCTGCGCCGGCAGAGGACCCTCTCAGAGATACAGTGACTGGTGCGCTATGCAGACGGGCTACCGGTCCTGCCGTGGCGGGTGGTCGCACCGGATGGTGTGGTTCAGGAAGGTGAGCTGCCCCTGTTCCTGGTAGAACTTCCCCGCCGCGGCGCCAAACACCCTCGGCTGCCCACCCCGCACTTGCCCCCCGAAGTTGAAGAGCGGCTGCAGCGGCCGCCCCTGCTGCGGTCGCTGCACGTGCTCGTACAGCGTCTTGAGCGTCTGCTCCGTCTGCAGCGCCTGCGCGCGCAGCGCCGCGAACTCCTGCAGCGCCACCTCGCTCATCGCCGCCCCGCCGCCGAAAAACTCGCTGTACACCCGCCCCACGTGGAACACCTCCGCAAAGCGCGCCACCTGCGCTTCCCCACCCAGCTGCGCCATCTCCTCCTCCTTCCAGTCACTCTCCTTCAGGTGCCGGATGTTCTGCGCCATAGCCCCCAAGAAGCGCCGGAACACCGTGCCCTCGGTCTCGGGCTCGTTGAATCGCTTGCCGGGCAGTTGCCGGCTGAGCTTCAGCAGCGCCTCGATGTGAGCCTCGACCTCGGGTAAAATCGAGATAGCGGGACGAGGCTCCGGCGCAACCTGATTGCTGCCCGCAGATGGCGCCAGAGGCGCCGTGACGGCGCCTTCAACGTCCGCCATTATGCCCGTTCACCTCGGCGGCGACCAACCGGCGCGCGAACAGCTCCCAAAGTGAGCTGACCTTTGGTGTGTCGCGCCCGGACCACCGTCAAGCCAGCAGGCGAGTGATGACTCGGGTGGTGGAGGTGCGACTTACCCGCTATCGATTTTTGAGCTTTCTGGACGGAGCAGCGTCCGGGAGGGGAGGGCAGGGCGCGCCTCGACGAGCAGAACTGGGAATAAAAAGTAGTGGCGATCCCCACTGGCGGCATGCGTATGGCATGCCCATGGCCTACACCGTCCTGCGTCGATGGCGGAGAAAAGTGCGTGGCGGCCCGGCGGCGCGGTCGAGTACGGTACGAGTACCTGTATTCATACCTGTGTTACATACCTTGTCCGCTCGGTAGAGCGGTCGTCTCGTATGCGAGAGACCCGGGTTCGATTCCTGGCTGATGTATTTCGGCAATATCGGCCCGGCGTGTCCCGGGTTTACCCGGTTGATGCATTAGCCCTTCGGGGTTCGAATGAGGCAATGGTCTATTGGCTATGCCAGACCTACGACTGCAGTTGGCGCACGAGGTCAAGTGCTGGGGCGGCTTCGGCCGATGTCCCGGGGCGAGCTTTACTTTTACTTTTACCTGTATTACAGGTAGCGACGCTAACGACTAACCGGATAGTATTAATGCTAGATTTAAAATTTATCATTGCAGCTCCTAAGTTCAGACCCGGGTACCTTACCACAAGCTATCGCGAACGAGTACAGCGGCGGGGTAAATTGGCGGGTAGCGACTACCGACTACCGGTGTCGAATAATAAGCCTGCATGACTTGGCATGCTGACGTGGCATTCAAAACCACAGGGTATATTAACGCTATTATACCGAATATGCAACGAATATAACAGATTTGTCATTTTGATCCGGAACGGCGCCTGTCACACCGCGCCCAAACGACGAGAAACGTTTTGCCGTGCGTGCTTCTTCTGACGGGGCCACCTCCATTTTTTTAATGGGGTCGACTTTGCATGTGATATCCCATCACTGCGGAACCCTCAGTCTGTCGATCGCCGCAAGCACCAACACCGACACCGGCGCAGTCACTGCCTCCACTGCCTAGGTCCTGCTACTTGTTGCCACCCAGTTCTTCGCGGCACACACGCTTCCCAGCCCACTATGTCCCCCGGTATGCAGGCGGCGCACGAGCGGCTTCACGAGGACGTGGAAGAGGTGAGCGGAACAACCACGTGCGGGCAGAACAACCCGCTCCACTGCTTTGATAGCCAACTAGCCATCGTTCGCAAGAGGTTACTGTCGGGCTCTGTATCTCTATGCTAACCCGCCCCGCTGCCAGGGTTGCGGGTTGCCCCAACATTGGCCCCACACTTCCCCCCCCTCCCCCCCCCCCCCCCCCCGGCAACAAAAAGCGAAGGAGCAGTGCTGTCGGAGTTGCTCACATCACGGCTGCGAACCGCCAACTGCGCCGCAACCAGCTGACCCCCTGACCCCCCGTCCGTTCTTGGAACGTAATGTCGGCTGGCCAGGTCTTGTTCAGCCAGGAAGACATCTCACTGAAGTTGAAGGACCTCGGCACCTCTGTTGCCCGCGACTATGCCGACAAGCAGCCCGTGGTGATGCCGATCCTCAAGGTGCGCCCTCGCACCGATATATGTAGCACTAACTTTTCGTAGATTCGTAACCCACCCGCCGCAACGTGCACTACCGACTGCAGCTCTCGGCGTCGCGCTACAGTTGTGCAGCCGGCGCCACCCGATCGCGCTGGCGCGTGGAGTCCCGGAAACGAACCAAGCACTTGCTTCGTGAACATGCACAAGTGTCGAGTTGTCGACCTGTATTATCGATCACTTCGCTGCTGCCGCCCACTCGTCGCCACACCGGGTCCCGCTGTTGGTACAACGCGTCGCTTATCACAATAACCGCGCGAGCTTGACAGAGCTCCCCTCCCTGTGTTTGTGTGCCTACAGGGTGGCTTTATCGTAGCCGCCGATCTGCTGCGCTCTATCGACCCTGTCCCCGACGGTATGGAAGTAGAGTTTGTCCACGCCTCTAGCTATGGCGCTGGCACAGAGACCTCCGGCACCGTGGAGGTGTCTTTCCGGAAGGAGGCGGTGAAGGACCGCCACGTGCTGCTGGTTGACGACCTGTGCGATTCTGGGCTCACGCTGTACGAGGTGGCGCGACACGTGAAGGAGGCCGGTGCTACCTCGGTCAAGTCCCTCGTCCTGCTCGACAAGCTCGCGCGGCGGAAGGTGGAGATCACTCCGGACTACATCGGCTTCGACGTGAGCGCCTCTTTGTGTGTGCAATCAATATTTGAGAACCTTAGTGCTGCCGCTCGCATGGGTATCTGACACAGCTGCTGTGCGTTGCAGTGCCCCAACAAGTGGGTGATTGGCAACGGCATGGACACCGCTCAGGTGAGCGACAGGGGCGGGGTAACGCGCATTATCATGCCTGGATAGTGAGCCCCCCCTTTCCCCTGCTCATTTCTTGCCTCGCTGAATAACATGCCTGCGCACTTGCAGATATACCGTTCGCTGCCTTACATCGGCGTCATGACCAAGGAGGCGCAGCAACGCTTCATTAGCGGCATCAAGAAGTGAGGCGGCGCAGAGGACTTAAAAACCATTACAGATATTCTCTGCTGGAGCAGAGGTTTGTGTAACGCATTGCAAGCGGTGTATTTATGTGAGGACATGTCCACCTTCAGTCGTCTCATACCGAACGGGACAGGAAATGCGCCAAAATTTTGCGTTGGGATCAAAGCTCTTCCTTGGCAGGGTCCTCCATCTTGCGCAGTCCGGACGCAGTCATGAGAAGAAGCTTGCAGCGGTTGCAGCTCCTCAAGCAATTACCGGGCTTCCTGGACGTACCCACCATGAAAGGCTTGTCTGTTTTGCATTTTCCCATTTCTGACCAGATACCACAGTGCTTGTGCTTGTCTATGCAGCCCTCTACCTCGAAGTCTGCAGGCAGCGGACGATAAGGCTCAGCAGAGCCCCTCCTCAGGCATACACATGCGCAATGCACAGCATCCAAAAGAGCGCATCCTGCTTCAAGTGCCCCATCACCTGGCTGCCGCTCATGCACCACCCTCTTGTACTTCACAGGCTTCTCGTCGCCCATGGCATACGGCGCCATGCGGATCCACTTGGCTGCGCTCCACTTGGTCCCCTTGATGACAGGGCATGCCTCATGCAAGGACTGCACATTTAGCTCGCCCGTGGGCTTGACGCTCCAGAACATGATGGCTGCACATGTCAATGTGAGAGGGGCTTCAGCTGCAGTGCAGGTCTGCCGTATTGGGGCGGTTGTTGGCACACACTGCACCGATGGACCTGCTAAAAACAGTTGGCTGCTAATGGGCATGTTTCTACCTGCGCCTTTCTTGGGCTTGACTGCTAACACTGTCCTAGCGCAATCGGAGAATCCCTCATTGACTTGACCTGCAAGGGTGGCGGCCGCCACGCGAGCCAGCCCAGTGGCTAAGCTGTTGTGGCAACTGGCGGGGCACTCCGCGAATTCATCGGCACGTTACCGTGGCACGCACCCGGTGGGAGTGGAATGTTGGGGAATGTCGTCTCTCCACCCTCCTCAACGTCAGTCAGGTACATCAGGACTGTTGCTGCGCGGTTCCCGCCATTGTCGGTCCCGTTTGCGTTGAAAAAGTAGTCCCAGTGCTGCAACGGATGAGAGCTACACAACATTATGCCTACTTCCGTGCGGCCAATCCCCATGGCAGGCAGAGATTGCTGCTACTCACCCCACTGTACTTCTGCCCATATTGGTACCGCAGGACATTCAGGCCCTCTCCGTGGTTGGCAGGCATGAGGGTCCACTTCTCAATACGCTGGTCCACCGCCGCCACGACCTCATCGTGGCTGCGGCGCAAACTCGAACTCTGGCTTGTGCGAACCGAGTCATCTCTCGAAATCCCTGTTTTTGAGTCGATGACCTTGGATCTCACGAGGTTTGGCTCTGCTAGTTCACGAATGTGATCCGCCTCCTCTGCAGCCATATCAACAACATATCGGGTAAGCATACGGAGAGCAAAGAGTGGAGCTTTGTGGTTGCAGGAATCCACGCATTGTGGGAAACATGTTTCGGGTGCCATGCGTGCAGCGTTCTCACCATCAGTAAGGAAGTTTGGGTAGTAGAACACACGATGCTCCATAGACAGAACCTGCAGCAGCAGCAGCATCTTAACCCATGTCGATGCGATGTAGTGTCTCATGTGTGTACACACTGTCCGTTCAAAGCATCCGTGCACCAAAGGGGGGGAGGGGGTTGATCAGCATTATTTCAAAACACTACTGACATGCATCTCCGCATTGGGCGACACGTGCGCCCTGGCCGCCAGGGCTTCGCTGTCGTGCAACGGCTTGACAGCGTCCCCAGGTGGCATATCCTGCTGGAAGTCGAGTTCGTCAGGGTCAAGGGAGGTGATATATGTGCCATCGCCATTTCCCGGCGCATCTGCAAGTTCATCGCTGACGTCTCCATGCTTGCTTCCCGAGCGGACACTCTCCGCGGAGAGCAGACTCCCGCCCTTGGTCGGAAAGTGGCGCTCGGCGACCGCGATACTGTGAAATACAACGAGCAGGCAGAGTGCACCCAACGCAGCAGAGCAGAGGCTCGTCCTAGCCATGACGGCCACGCAGGTCGAAACTTGCAAGGCACAGGCGCTATGTCGATCGGAACTGGCTTTATTGCTTGTGCAGATTTTAACGATCTTATCACTCGTAGAGGTTTTCCGTCGGTGTTTGCCGTCGCGTCCGTTTCGGGACTGTCTCAGACGGCCGCGTTCAGTTGCCCGACACTGGGCCGCGAAGGCATCTGGCAGCTGCGAAGCTACCACACTCGCTGCAGTGCACTAGCTAGTTGCGTTGCTGCCACTAGGTATCTCCTCTTTGTCTGCAACAATATAGCGACAGGCGACAATCCGGTTCAATGACAATGGTCTCCGTCTCACAGCAGGTTGTCGTCGTTATTCCGACGACATATGACGCCCCGTCCATCCCGGCGCCCGGCAGGCCTGTCACCCACCTTACTGCGCTGGTGGTGGGATCGGCTCCAGTAGTCTCGAAGGCTACCTGTACATACAATCAATCCTGTAGAACCTTTCATAGTTGCTGTTAGTTCTGTTTCTAGTGCGCACATGTATGTAAAAACTGTACTAACATAGATGCGAATCCTTATTTATGAGTAAGGCCACAGAAAGGCTTTATTCAAAGTTGAGTCTGGTTTTGCCAAAAATGTCGCGCAGGCTGTGTTACACGGTCAAGAGCCGAAATTGGCAGGAAGGTGAAGTGAAAAGCGTGGAGGGAAAACGGAGTCAGGGAGGGCGCTGCGTGTAACGCAGCGAAAACTAGAAGATGGCAGGCTCAGCTGTTATGGCTGCTTATATGTCTACTCGTGCTGCACCCAAAAAGGGCGCAACGACAGGTGCCTAGTTCCCGTACCCGTACCACTGAGCAGCACTTGTAGCTGAAAAGCGGTTAGGTAGGAAACCCCATAAACTATAGTTTAGATCATTTCAAAGTTGAGTCTGGTTTTGCCAGTTATGAGCGAACGGAGAGAGCGGTGGATTGACGGAGAAGGGGTAGCGCCAGGTCATGAAGGAGGCACCGGGAAGGCTTCCGAGTCATGTTGGACTTGGAAGTGGCGTACTAGGGGGGCGATCTGGCCGAAGAAGAACCATGCGCCAGGTGAAGGAAGAACGTTGGGGTCGATGTAGTCCAGAACGACGGAGTTAGTGGCCCAGCCGCCTTGATAGCGAATGTGGGACAATGGAGCTCCGATGGCATTGGCAGCATACGCTGCTCCCTTGCGGAGGCTGTGTGAGGTCCAAGAAGTGCCGGCGGGAGGGGCAGCACCGACAAGACGGACGGTTGTAGACAGCCAGTCAAACATGGTAGCGGCGGTCCAAGGTTTTGACTGCTCGCTTGGGGTGGCCGCCCAGAAGTTTGTTTCAGCCAAGGCAACGGTAACAAGGGGAACGGACTGTAACGTTGTCGATGAAGTGGTGCAGGAGACGTGCAACTCGGGGGTGTTTTGACACCGGAAGGAGAAGCACGCGTAGTTTGTCGGGTCCCCGTCGACGCCGGTCATCCTGCTTGAGGTACTCGTTCGTTAGGTCGGTGCTCCTAACGGGAAAGGGTAAGAGTCCAGAGGAAGAGTCCGGGCACTCGGCTGACCGGTCGAACGGCCTCATAACCAGACTCTGCTCGCTGCAGTAGCTCTAGCACCCCGAGGTAGTCATCCTCGTCACTCACGGATTTTGCTCCGACACGGCCGCTCTGGGCTAGCTCTAGCAAGTCGGGGCGCTTTGCGGCTCCCCCGCTGCCTGTCGGCTGTCCCGCGATGCGCTGCCCGGAACCGGAGCCATGTGCCCCATCTCCATCAACAACGCGGTCACGAGCCGTCAGTTGGGCCAACGCTATTGCAAGCTCGCGCAGTAATGTCGACTGAGCCTTCACGTCTGCGTGTAGCGACTCGAGCGTCGGCTCAACTACGGGTTCTTCTCCATCTGGCATGGTAACGCACGGACGTACGGATGAGAATATCACACACGGGTGGTGAGCCGGGTGTGGTCTTGAACAATCTGGGGTGGCCTTGCTCGCGAACGGGTTACGAGACAGTTTTAACATCGCTGCGTGTAACGCAACGAAAACTGGAAGATGGCAGGCTCAACTGTTATGGCTGCTTTTATGTCTACTCATGCTGCACCCAAAAAGGGCGCAACGACAGGTGCCTAGATCCCGTATCACTGAGCAACACTTGTAGCTGAAAAGCGGTTAGGTCAAGGGAGGAAACCCCATAAACTAGTTTAGATCATACATCCGATACTCAAACGCAGACGCATACGCATCCGATCCGCAGACGCAGCATATTCTTGTCGGTACCAGTACTACTATTCAGTACCCGTACTCGTACGGCAATTCCAGGCTAATCCGCAGATATATATGCTACTCGCATTAGACAGACCTCATACCCGTAGCTAATCAAGATAATAATATCGTCTTATTGGATGCCGGTCCCGGTCGTAAGCTAATATGTAAGCTAAAAAGGTAGACAAGGTAAGCTAATACTGGTGCTACGCCGCTTATTGCCTTCGCGTTATGAACTTTTCATCGCGACCGTGCGATTACCGTAACGTTATATCGAACGGCCGATACTCGCAAAATGAATAAGGAATGAATTAGGATGAATAAGCCCTTATTCCTTATCGGGTGTCACGCGGGGGGGGGGGGGGGGGGGGGGGGGGGGGGTCCGCGCGCGGGCCACACGTGACACGCAATAAGGAAAAAGAGCTTATTCATTCCTTATTGACTGCGCGGGAACGTACATTTCCGGGGGGCGAAATGCACGGCGGTCAACACCTTTCAGAGGGCGTCCATTCCAACGGACGGCTCATTTGGATCTACTCCGGGGTGGTGTACCGGCCTCCCGCCACCACTCGTGTGGGGATCTTGCGAACGCCAACTCCCGGCGGCCGCCCATCCCTTCCGCGCAGCGGCGGCGTTGGCTCCCGTCACCCACACCCGCAGCCTCGCGCAAGCAAACCCAATGACGGCAGCACCTCCATTTCCACCCAGCAAAGAATAGCCCGACTCAGTCCAGGGCTGCAATGGTGGCGTTCAGTCGCACGGAAGCCGCCGTTGTCGCCGAGCGGCAGGCTTTTTTCGTGAACGTCCTGGCGCCCGTTGCTGTCCTCGCCAGTCGCCGCCACCGACACGGACTTGCGTCTGTGTTCAACTTGGAGCACGCGAGAGATTCAGAAATAACATTACAATATCGTGTGTTTTCTGCCAGGCATGCTTGCAAGCGTCGCCCATGGCACGCCGACTTTTGCCGCCACCTCATCCGCAAGATTCCTGGCCACGGCATCCGCCAAGTTCTCGGCGCTCAGCAACAGCCACGCGTACAACATGCCTTTGGCTCTTGCTTGCTGACGACATGCAGTAGTCTCCCTTGTCCGGATTGTAGGACCCGGATTGCTTGTAGTTAGCGTCCCATCGAGTGATCTCACGAGATCCCACTTCTTCTTGAGCGTGCTGGTTTATCGCATAGCGTCCAGCACGGCGGGGCTAGCGGTCCGGACAGCATCAGCCAGGGTGATCTTAAAGCTTGGGTGCTGCTCCGACTTGCTATGTTCGACAAGGCAGTTTGATACGCAAGGCTTGAAGGATTGATGGTTGTATAGATACGCTATGACGTCCCAAGGGTTAACCTTGAGGGTGAGTTCCTGGGGGCTGTGAGAATTTGTTATCATTTTCCACACCCCGCCGATGGCGGTGACAGCGTGAACCAGGCGCTCCCAGTTCGTCTTGCTCCAGCGATTCTTGGACGTGCCAGTTGCCACTAGTATCGGCGGGCCCGTCCATTTCTCAAGAGGAGGCAGCTGAAATGGGCATTTCTCAAGGAGCTCTAGCACCATCTTGTTCGGATCCTGCACCACCTGCGTCGCCTCCACCTCCGATGTCTTCGCCGATTCTCCAGCAGGGCAGGAAGTTTTCGCCGGGGACGACTCGGCGCCAGGGAAGGCACCCGTCTCCGGCTCCTCGTCTTCACCCTCGTCATCTTCCTCATCGCCGTCGCTCCCAAGCATTTCGAACTCGAGCCCGCCCGCCGGTTGCAGATCTTTAGACCCACCATAGTCGAAGGGGCCACGATCGTCGTCTGATTCCGGTTTGCTGGAGGGATTGACAACTGCCGAGGGGAGGGTCTGTTGTTTCAGCAAGCGTCGGGGCCTCGCCAGAAGCGCGCGGGGGGGAGGGGTGGGGTCGGCTGGGGCGCGAGTGGAGTCGATTCAGCAGCTGGGGGTGCGGCTGCCCGCGCGGGCGCGGGGGCGCGGAATTGCGAGGAAGCAACACTAGTCCCTTTCCCCCTCCCCCGGCCTCTAGCTGAGGTACAGCGGACCCGACCTCCACCTCGCTCTTGTTCGTCCTTCCCGCGCGCCATTGGAGCGTGCCGCGGCGGTCTGGTAGAGAATGCAATGCACATTGCCACGTCGTAAGTTGGCTTTAAAGGTAGCCGCGACCGTTACAACGACCGTTGGTGAATACATGAGAGCATTAGGCAATAAGCCTCCAAATCCGGCATAGCACGGTAACCGGTGCCCGCTTATCCAACAAGGAAAACATCCTCGTACGAGTAAGCAATAAGCGGCGTAGCACCAGCGTAACAAGGTGACCGCACGTTGCTAACAAGGTTATCGCACCTTGAGGTCGACCATGATCATCTTGTTACATGTTCCGCCCCGCCCGCCCGGCGCGGTGTGCCGATGTAGTCCGGTCACCTCACAGTACGTCCGCGGATACAACCCGCCCGGACTACTCGCCCCTGCCGCTTGTGCCGCGCCGGCGCGCTTCCCAGCGCACCACTGCCAGCCCGGCCTCTTCATTGCCCATCGCCGCCCCGCGATGCTTCAACTAGACATCTGTTCCCAGTATCCGTCTCCCCATTCGTCTTCCAGTGTCTACCAATATCAACTGTGTTCGGAAGGTGGGGGGGAGGGGGGGGGGGGGGGCGGATGGCGATCCTGTAGGCACGTGATGTCCGTAGCGCCGGCGTGGCGCCGACGACCTACCAACCTCCCACCCGCACCTCGGCATCACGGACGCGCGGGCAAGCAGTCGCTAACTTTTGAATTGCCCATACGCATGGGCGTAAGTCTAGTGGGCGATATGGGGAGTCGCGACCTATTGCGTCAACTGATGGCCCGTCAGCGCAGCAGTGCCCGATCGGCATGTCCATTACCCATTTCCGCACTGCGCGGCTGAAACTATACATCCTTTGCTAGTACCTGGATGCCTCCCTCCCCCCTTCTTTCCCTTCGTCTTCCATTGTCTAGCATGTCTACCAATATGGACTGTGTTCGCGGGTGGGGGGCGGGAGGGGGGGGGGGGGTCTTGTCGGATGGCGCTGTGTAGGTCGCATGCGGTGAGTCAGGTTATGCAGGTTATGCCATTGTGTGATCTCTACTATGTATGTCGGGGTGTAGGCTATGGTCTGCGCGCAAGCGCCGGAGTCGTATGCGGAGCAGTACGGGAAGAATTCGGCGTTTTGGAAGGAAGTCCGCTTAGGGAGTGTGAAGCTCAAGGACCGCGATGCCATGAAGCCCGAGTCCCCGCTACACCGGGACACGCCGATGCATTGGGTGTTGCGCCGACCTTCGACACCGCCGCGTCCTGATGTTTGACTCTCTTCATGAGGTGCATTCCAGCAACCCACCTGGATCCCGCGTGGGGCTTAATGCTTTATCGGAGTGCCTTCGAAGCAGGCACCTACAAATTCGCACAGTGGGCACGCGCTTTGTTCCCGGGGAGAGGAAGCATGCAGTTGAGGACCAGCACAACAATGTCCGGATGGTCTACGGTGACATAGGGGGTGACGTGATGGACTGCTTTCCTAATGCCCTATCATGGGCTATCAATGGCCTTTCAAGCGCGGTCGGCTTCGAGCAAGAGTGGAACATGAACAAGGGGAATGCTGTGACCTTCAACATGGCGCCATTTCAAAGCCATGATTGCCCCTACCTACCACCCCCCCTAATTTGAAAATTGAACCCCCATGCCGCCCGCTTTGCAGCCGCCCGCGCCGCCGCCGCCGGTGCCTTAACAATCCAGCCGTGTTTTGCGCCCACGAAAATGCGGTTGAAAATTCCAGCCGCGCGATGTGTTATCAACGGTGGGGATACTCTGTGACAAGTGTACACCACGTGAATAAACGTGGGGCATCAATTGGTGCGGTTTCAGCTGAATCTCGCAGCAAGTGTTGCTTACATGTACTATATGGCACTGCCATGGATAAATCTGCAACGGCCAGCACATGGGGCAGCGCGGGCGTGGGCCGGCGATTTATGCTGGGGGAATAGCTGTGAATATGGTCTCGGAGCATGGAGTACATGGAGCAGCGGCGCGGCAACGCCACTGTTGTGTTCGGCAAGCTTGCATCAGAATCTGCCCACTCATTGTTTTCAGATGACACCATGTTTGAAACGGTCTTCCACCTGCGCCCCCTACCGCCTATTTCTGCCCCATTGTTGTTGACGGGCTACCTGCTACTATGTAACCTGCATGCTACTATATCTGGCCAAAGCTGTGAAAAACCCCATTTCTACTATGGAAAGTACTTGGATCAGCTCATGCAGGACGCAAAGAGACGCCAGGGTCAAGGCCTAGAACCAGCACCCAAGCTCCTCAAGGATCGCCTTGGTGGCAAGTCAAAGGTACTCCTTTCTGCGAATAGAGCATTGCATTGCATTGCACTGAAGGGCAGATTCTGATGGTCATATTGTGTTGGTAGGTGACGCTTGGGCAAGATCAGAAGCTAAAGTCTGCATCCGTGGCCCTTGGCCCTACTAACATAAGTTTGTTTGGTGGCTTCTAGACGTGTGTGTTATGCATGTCATACGTTAGGGAGGTGTCTGCGTGCATTATGTGTTGTGGTGCCGTATACGCACTGCCGGTGCAGCGCATTCCCGACGGCGGGCTTGTCGCATCGCCTAGGAATACACGCGGGGGCACCGATGAGTGCGGTTGGAGCTGAAACTCGCAGTAAGTGTCGCTTACATATACTACACTGCCATGGTTTTGTCTGCAATGGCTAGCACATGAGACATCGGGCGTGTGGCGTAACACATTGCATGTTAGAAATGCGGGCGGGGCACCGAGCGGTGTTATTTGGGCTCAAACTCGCAGCAAGTGTTACATACATACATGGCACTGCCACGGTTTTGTCTGAAATGCCCAGCACATGGGGCAGTGCGGGCGTAGGCCGGCGAGTTATGCTGTGGGGAATAGCTGTAAATATGGTTTCGGAGCATAGAGTACATGGAGCAGCGGCGCGGCAATGCCACTGTTGTGTTTAGCGTCTGTGGCGTCCGTGGCCCTACTAACAGAGGTTTGTTTGGTAAGTTCTAGACGCGTGTTATGCATGCCATGCGTTACGGGGGTGTTTGCGTGCATTATTTGTTGTGGTGCCATGTACGCACTGATGGTGCAGTGCAATACCCGGCAACGGGTATGTCGCATCGCCCAGAAATATACACGCGGGGGAACCCATGAGTGCAGTTGGAGCTCAAACTCGCCGCAAGTGTCGCTTACATATACCACACTGCACTGCCATGGTTCGGTCTGCAATGGCCATCACATGGGACATCGGGCGTCTTATTTACCGGATCTTTTGCAGGTCGCTCGGTCGCGGGGTGTACCGAGGTACGAGAACACGATTTATTTCCGAAACAACCCTCACGAGTATAGGCTGCCCACGTCCATGTCGTACAACTCCCCTTGCCACCGCCGACGGCCGACAGCGAATGTACTATGGGGACGTCACGGCATGTTACTGGTAGCAATAACGGAATGCGGGCCCGCCGGACACTTCATTGCGACTACCGAGCCTAGCAAAAAAGTGGCGATTACACGGTATATACAGCGATTACAAGCCCATTCCGTGGGAAAATCGCGATTACGGGCCATTACAATATGATTACGAGACATTATGGGAGCCTAGTGCGAGGGAATGTCTATCGCTGCCGATGATGCAACGCATATGATTGCGTGGCACGATGACTCACTATCGGGGAAAGGAACCTCGGTGCGGATTTAATCAGCCTCTACGACCCTCGCGCGCACAAGTGCGCGAAGCTGCTGTCGAAGGCCGCGATCGGGAAGATAGCAGGCGAGCTGGTGGTGCCCATCCAAAGTCTGTAGCTCCCCGGCCGGGAACGCAGGGCTTACGGTTGATGGGGCATGCCGCATTTGGAAGCATGGTGGTGCCGGTAACTTAACCGGTTGAAACCAACAGCATACCGTTGCACTAGGACAGTAAACATTCATGGGAAACCCCATAAACATGTTTAGAAAATTTCAATAAATTATGCAATCGAGTCTGGATTTGCCAATTACACGCGGTTCGTTTACGACTGCGAGCGGGGGCAGTGGCTTGGGCAGGCGTGTCGATCATACGAAGGCGGAAGAAGTTTTGGGTTGTAGAAGGGTGTCGCTCCGAGACGATGTACATGAACCTTGATCGAGGCGCATGCGTAGATCTGACGCGGATGGGAGATGTTGCACCGGCGAACGTCGGAGAGACATAAGGCCGGACGCGTTGCGAAATTAAGGCGCAATCCCGGCGCCGCAATTTCCGCTCGCCGTGGCGGCGCGCAACATTAAGCGGAGTTGCAGGTCATCAGGAGCGGGCGGGCTGGCGACTAGTGCCCAACCGAGCGGCGTAGGTGGGACAAGTACGGGCTGGGCGCGCGGCCGGGCTAGTGCGCCGCGTACAACTAGGTGAAGTACGGTGCGTTATACGCGACGCAACGGTAACCCTGCACTTGTACCGACTGTGTACATTACGAGAGGTGGACACGCGACGCCGCGCGACGACGGCACTGCACGGCCGATACCATCAACAGCGGCGGTTGTCTCGCATGAGATGCGGCAACGGAAACGCATAACGCAGTGGGACGCGGGCACAAGGGAGCCAGAAACGCATAGATCGCGCTACGTGGCGGGGCTGCCCCCGGGCGGACAGCTCGAGATACGTCGGAGGCGAAAGACCGTGTAGTCGGGAATGGGTAGTCGGCGGCCAGCGTAGAGGTGTTGTCGGGCCGAGGGTCGTGACGAGGCGGCCGCTGCTGCTTCACCAGCGACGGCCGCCAAGGTTGCAAACCCGGAGCTCGAAAAGGGTAGACACGGCCACCACGAGACGTCGAGCACGCCGAGTGGTAGAGCTAACCCCCGGCGGGCAGCTCCATGTTGTCGTTGTCCTTGTGACGACGATGTTACGGTAGGAAGCGTCGCACACGCGACGGACCGAGCCGCGCAAGCGCTTCCCATTGCAACAACAACAAACGTTGCTGAGGAACGCTTAGGGCGAGGGCAATGAGCCCTCTCAAAACCCGGGCGCATTAGCGGCGAAATGGAGACCATGTAATGGAGACCCGTACGCGGGTAATTCCGAAATGGAGACCAAGTACGCGGGTAATTCCGAAAAACCACAAGGCATAAGCAACGACTGTCGATACGGACCGCGATCATGCCGTGCCTCGCGGATCGAGTTGAGGTGTCTTGCATGACGCACGGTAGCCGGCCATCATGACGACACGGACGTCCTCCTCCGTCCGCGCCGATTTGTTGCGGCAGGCGTAGATATCATCGTCGATATCCGTGACGAGCAGCGGCCATGGTGCCGAGCGTGTCCGGCCCAAATAACCTCAAGATTTGACTGCTACGCGATGAGGGTGCTCCACTTCGTGAGCTCACGAAAGCCCGTACTGCGACTCGGCTTCGATTGTTGAGGTTTAATCCCCCCCCCCCCCCCCCCCCCCCCCCCCCCCCCCCCGCCATCGGGAACCCCCCCCCCCCCCCCCCCCTCAGCTCCAATTCCTCACCATGCGCGCATCGCCACCCGAAAACGTCCCGGCTGCAAAGCCATGGCAAAAACGGAAAAAACAACCTCGGGCGCTCGAGGTGGGAAAACCACACTACCGAGGGGATGTCTATCGCTGCCGATGATGCAACGCATATGATTGCGTGGCACGATGACTCACTATCGGGAACAGGAACCTCGGTGCGGATTTGATCAGCCTCTACGACCCTCGCGTGCACAAGTGCGCGAAGCCGCTGCCGAAGGCCGCGATCGGGAAGATAGCAGGCAAGCTGGTGGTGCCCATCCAAAGTAGCTCCCCGGCCGGGAACGCAGGGCTTACGGTTGATGGGGCAGCCCGCGTATTGAAGCATGGTGGTGCCGGTAACTTAACCGGTTGAAACCAACAGCACACCGTACGAGTTGCACTAGGATAGTAAACATTCATGGCAACCCCCATAAACATGTTTAGAACATTACACGTTACCGGAGTAGTCCGAGCAGGAGAGGTACTCGCGTAGAATAAGGAAGCTCCGAGGGGCGCGGGACTATATACCCGCGTTTTCTCATCCTTCTTAGCTGAAGTTAGTAGTAACGTATCGGCAAAGTGTCGATGTATTGCTCGGAGTCAACTATGGTCGCTCATGATATATTATCAATATGCAATATTGAGAGTATGTGATTTGAAGAATATTAAATAAGTCTGGTGGCTCGACATACATAAACTGGCATTACGTCAATACGACTATATTTGTATGTGTACCACATCGGTATTGAATTGAAATTCATTTCAACGTGCTGCTCTCCACCGCATAGACTTAGTTGTTCTTAAGATCTTCCATATGTAGCCATAGTAAGGATCACATATAGTAGAATTACAGCTCAAGCTTCCGGCCATCCTCTTTCGTTTCCAAACCCCGCGCCATCCCTTCTTCCATCACGTGATAAGTAGTTATGTTGTTTTCCGGATAACTACGGGTAGTCGCCAATACGAGGGACTACCGCTATTTGGCAGCACGGGGATTACGAGTGCAGTTTCCTTCACATGTGTAATGCACCGGCACCGCGCAATTTTCGGTCGTTGTGCTACGTCTTGGCTTCTCTTGCCGCCATCGCTGAAAATATCCCGCGGGCCGCGGCGCTGATCGCCCCGCCCACCGCGCAGGCTGTGGCGGTGAGCCGGCCTCGGCCGCGGTTCATCATCTGCTGCCTCGTTCGCGATGCTGCCTCATCCATCTCTCCCTTCTGAGATCTTGCGGTAGGATCCCTAAGGGGGACTAGAGGAGGAAGGCGGGCATCAGCCCCCCCTCCCCGTCGGTGTGTCGTCGCTCCATAATGGTGTGCATGCCGGTTTCCTGCTCCCCCGTGCCGCGCTCGCCTCTAGCGCGCCTCGTCCTTGTAGCCGCCCGTCCATGGTCCCCATGCCGAGCTGGCCGCCAGCTCACTCCTCCCGCTGCATGGCTGCGACTCCCTCAGGGTACTCTAGCTCCAGCGTCTTGGCCCTTGAGTCGCTGCCATGCCCAGCCTCTCCACCCCCAAACGCCCGCCCCGCATGTAAGTGCCGAGTTCCCGTCTCCTCGCGCTCACCGCCCTCGCCCGTTTTCACGGGATCACGGCTGTGGGTTTCCCGGGTGTTCCGAACGGGTCAACCGCAAGGCGCCGCCGAACACTCCGATGTACTAGGCCGGGATTCGAGTGATTAACATGACCACATACGGGTGAGCGGTACGCTAGATCTCATGCACATCGGTCGCGGGTCGTATCGAGATACGAGAACACGATTTACTACGTACAACCCTCGCACGTAGGCTGTAAGGATACTGCGCAAAACGCACCAGGTACCCACATGGGGATTTGTGTGGTACATATCCTTACACTCCACCCCCCCCCCCCCCCATAGGATGGAGGACCTCCTCCAGCAACGTTTCGGCTTGGATTCGGTGGCGATCCGCATTGGCCGGGTCGTCCAACATTGCGGGATATCATATCATATCATTATATTATATGTTTTCGCAGCTAGACAGCGTAGATTTTGCATCAAAATGTACGGGGTCGGCTGGGACCGAAAGATCCACGACTGGTACGGGGCCGCCAGACCGGATGGTGTCCGGAAAGGCGCCGCGCGTCCCGAGCCCCCGCCGGTGTTTGTAAATTACATGCCACCAGCGATCACGTGGCTCATCAAGACAGTACATTCCGCTATGCTGCTCTCGGCCTCTCATCACGGCTAAGATGCTAGGAAAGCCTGACTAATTGCTGCTGCACCTGGGCTTATCGGACACGCAACACCCCTGTGGGACGGCGTATATCAAAAATGATATTCACTCCCCACCTCAGGCGCTTTCACAACTAACCAGACTATCCCTAATCTAAATCGAGCAGCATCCGGAAACGTACCACAAAAGCGAATAATTGTCTCCGGGCGGGTGGGTGGGAGACAATATAGTCGGGTGCCTTCCAACAACTGAAGGCGCCCCTGGTCCGCGGCCACCCTTTATACTCGGATAAAGGGCGCCGCCGGACCGGCGCCGGCCGGTCCTGGCGGACCGGGCCGGCAGGGTCGTCACTTAACCCTGACGGCGCTGCGAAAACCAGGGTTTCCTAGGTCGTTCCTCCCAAGGAAACCCTACAGTTTTCGCAGCTAGACAGCGTAGATTTTGCATCAAAATGTACGGGGTCGGCTGGGACCGAAAGATCCAACAGATGAAAGAACAGTGCGTGGCCGGTCTGGCGGGGCCCGTACACGGACATAAGTAAGCCAAATCACACAGTGAATTACATGCAATCAAGTACAGACGTAGGAATGGGGCATTACCAGTACGGTATAAAAAATGCCACTAGAACGGGACCTAAGTTGCGTCCCGGGAGGGATCCGAGTCAGTGTCGGATGGTGAACCGTCACCGTCGCTATCGTCCAGCTCGTCCTCTTCGGCAAGTGACAGGATCGCACGCGACACGGACAGAACGTGCTCCTCGTCCAGCCCCATATAGCGGAGCTGAGCAGAGGTTGACTTCCAGCCACCATGCTGGCCCCATGTTGCGAACGGGATGTCTGCGTTAGCGGCGGCGGAAGCGCCGCCACTTCGGCTGGATTGGGTGCCGAACCAGATCAGGAAAGCGGGCTCAGACATCGCAGGAGTGAGTAGCGGACCCAACCACCGCGCAAGGTAGCGTCTGAACGTGGGGTACTCAATATGGGAGGAGGAAGGAACTATCCCTAGCTCGCCCTTGTGCCGTAGGACTGCGCCGCTGAACCCCGGGAACACCGGCAGTGTGGGTGTTGCCCAGCGAATCATGACGGCCTGGTACCGGCGTAGGAGTCCATAGACGCACACCACGGCGCCGTGCATCTTAGCGACCCGCACCTTGCCACACAGGCGGTGCTGGTCGTTCTTGCGCTTCACGAAGCGGAATTCTAGGTAAGTCGGGAGGAAGGAGACGTCCTCCCACCGCAGGACCCGGAGGTCGCTGTAGCGGCAGAAGCCGGCAAAACTGACGGCTGCGGCGACTGCCACTATCCGGGAACAAATACCTGAGTCGTCCTTGCAGCGAAGGCGGACTAGCTTCGCGATGTCAGACCATGCGAAGGGTTCCTTGGCGTTCTTCACGGCGAGCCCCAGGGTGCGCTTGGCTGCCGCCCGGACAGAGGCGCAACACGGGGACAAGGTAGGACTGGGATGCATATTCAGCTGGTGCATCTGCGATATAGCCGCAGATGCAGACATGATCACTGAATAGCTGTTGGTAGAACGAGCGTCCAACCGAGGTTGTAAAAACATAGCCACCACAATCGGGACTGCTGGCATTGGGCACATGGGGGGTGTCCGAGCCTCGCAAAACATCACGAAGCGATTCCATATGTAGGCATAGCCACGATTAGAGCCAGCAGCCCACTGCTGTGGAGCTGAAGAGATCAAAGCATTAAACAAGGATGTGCCGGCGACATCGGCGGGAGCTACCGGGTTACTCGGCCAGGCGGAGGTACATCCACGGGTGATGGCTGACTCATGAGCCGTGACTGTCACACCACTCCGGGTGGAGGCAGCGGTGGTGCGCTGGGGTGCGCCGCGCGCCAGGCCGGCAGTCGATACGCAGAGCAAGGACGCGCCAGTTCCTGGAGCAGCTCGGGCGGCTGTTACCACTGCCCTCGCCAGAACTGATTAGCTCCTCGCCGCTGTCGAGCATGACCCAATCGACCACACAGTCAGCCAGGTGTCTACCGTCAGGAGCTACCAAATTCCACCAGGACTGACTAGGCCATAGGGGTACTATAACTGTAGCGACCGCGTGGTCAGCTTTCAGCTTGCGCATAACCCGCACTGTGAGATTCAGATGTGACGTAAATGTGCCCTACTGGTGACGAACGACGACATACGGGGACGATACGGGACGGACGAGGGACGTGGATTTCATACCCAGTAGCGACGACTATCGCGCGCGACCTGTAAAGTACTATATGAATTTCTCGTTTCCATAATTTCATCAAATTGATATGCGCACGCGGGCTCGCGTGTCGCCCGCCGACGCGGAGCACCCGGGCTAAGTACAGGCGGATGTACGCACTCATTGCACATCGCCGCACATCGCTGGCCGCACATCGCTGACCGCTGACCCCGCGGTGTGCGGCGATGTGCGGCACGACGGCCGGAGGTGTGGGCGGATGTAGGTGGTACGGTAGGTGGTAGGCGGTAGGTGGTGTTCGTAGGTGCGCGTTTTAATGCAGCCGCCCTAACTGCTGATGATTGTGTAACGCCCCAGCACGCGCATGAAGTATGGGGTCGCCTCACGGTCACCGCCGCTCACCGTTGAATCAAGCGCGGACAGCCGCGCACTCGCATCTGTGTTGCCTGCCGGTGGTGGGTTACATCCACCCCAACTCTCAACCCCCCCCGCCCCCCGCGCGCGGCAGCAGGCATGCCGGCAAAGGGATGGATAGCGAGTGTGTCGAAGGATGGCGTGTACACATGCAAGCACTGCCACGGCATCGTGACGGGTAGTAGTGAAAGGACGGCGCGAGAGCGGCACTTCCGGAAATACCCGAACTGTAGCCACTCGTTGAAGCGTGCGGCTAAGTTGCGCCGCAAGGCCGCCTTATCACAAGCAGCAGCAGCAGGGGCGGCAGCAGCAGCAGCAGCAACAGCAGCAACAAGCGCGGCAGCAGGAGTAGCTGCAGCCGTCGGAAACGGCCCGCCGGCGCCGGTCTCGGACGACGGCGGCTCGAAGGTGGACGATGTGATGGGCGTGGGGGAGGACCCCGTTGGCGAAGACGGTATGGACATCGACGCGCTTGCGTGGCCGCCGGCGGGCGTCGAACCCGCGATGAGGGCGTGATATGGAAAGGCGATCCCGGCGACTTCTACATGAAGGTCATCGCCAAGAAGTTCCGGGGAGTATGGCACTACGGCGTGATAACCGGCGTCGTTACCGAGTGGGTGTTGGAGGACTACGGCGGGGCGACCCAGTGGCGCGCTGTTTTCGAGGACGGTGACATTGTGGACCTTCTGCGTTCAGAGGTGAGTGGGCCCGGCCTGCGTGCTGGTGGCACCACTCAACTGCGGTTGTATGGAATCACACGCACCCGCCCGGTCGGCGTGGCAGGTTGTGGAGGCTATGGCGGCTGCCCAGGAGCACCCCCCTGTGGATGCGGACGGGGAGGCTCGCTTGGTAACCGTCCATCAAGGCGATGACTTGTCCAGTGAATCACGCACCTTGCCCGGCGTGCGTTCAACACAACCCGGCTGGCGGAGGCCAAGCAGAACACTGGCTGCCATGGCGTGTGCCATGTGCATGTGGTCCTGGGCTATGTCAGCATGATCAACCTCTTCCCCCTCGCGCCGTTCCACCTGTTTTTTTTTGGCTTGGGAAGGGACTTCTGGAGGAAATTTGTCACCGTGCAGGGCCACATTGGATTCCGAGCTATGAAGCAGGAAGACCGGCGCCAGGCTTTAGTCCCGATACCCAGCAACTTTGAACGCGGGTTGCGCCCTTCGTTTGCAGTGTCCAAGAATCGAAAGGTAACCCCCCCCCCCCCCCCCCCCCCCCCCCCCGGGCGTGGGCGTGGGCGTGGGCGTGGGCGTGACGGCATTCCCCTCCATGACTGCAGGGTCAGGCAAGGTGACGGTGCAGTCCGGCTGGGTCATGGAGGACTGCTTGCACCACATGGAAACGTTTTCCATTCTTAACGCCGGTCCGCTGCTCGAGGAGGCCCGGGTGAAGGCGATCATGACCGAGAAGGAGCTTCGCGTCCCTAGGCGGTGCTTGGGCACATGTACAAGCGCATGCAAGGAGCTGCGTGGTTCGTCACGCGGTGGGGATTGCAGAATGTGGTGACGGAGGAGGACGGCCCCGAGCGCAAGGCGCAGGTGGACGCGCTCACTAGGGAGGGGAGGACTCGATACCCCGCGCGGCGCCAAGGCGGGGCGGCCGGGGCAGCGCGGCGCCAAGGCGCGGCGGCCGGGGCAGCGCGGCGCCAAGGCGCGGCGGCCGGGGCAGCGCGGCGCCAAGGCGCGGCGGCCGGGGCAGCGCGGCGCCAAGGCGCGGCGGCCGGGGCAGCGCGGCGCCAAGGCGCGGCGGCCGGGGCAGCGCGGCGCCAAGGCGCGGCGGCCGGGGCAGCGCGGCGCCAAGACAGCGGCGGCCGGGGCAGCGCGGCGCCAAGACAGCGGCGGCCGGGGCAGCGCGGCGCCAAGACAGCGGCGGCCGGGGCAGCGCGGCGCCAAGTCAGCGGCGGCCGGGGCAGCGCGGCGCCAAGACAGCGCATACAGCGGAATCGGCGGAAAGGGATGCATTACAAGCTGTGGACGGCAGCCGCTGAAAACTATGCGGTCATGCCGCAACAACCCCAGCACTGGCTTCTGGATACCTCTGATCTGGCTGACGGCGGCGGGCTGCGGGATGCAGGGCCGCATGACTGAGGTGGCGGTGCTGGTGAGCCCGCAGGGTCTGCATGCGGCGGAGGCGGCGCAGCCGCATAGGCACTAGACAATGCTCTGAAGCGAGCCCCAATTGTCTGCCGAGCGCCTGCCCCAATGTAACGCACCAGCTTGGCAGCAATTGGCAGTTCTTTTGCCCCCCCCCCTCCACCCCACAGACACACTACCAATACCAGTTTCTCATCCCGGCGGGCAGTTGATGCGTATACCCAGGCTTGTGCGTACGCGGTGCGGGGGGGGGGGGGGGGGGGAATCACTATAGCTAAGCTAGTGATGTGAGATATGAGTGCAGCAACAGATATTGTGCAAGATATAATACGATGGCATGCAAGCGGGTCCCCGCTCTTCCACAATCATTGGCCCTGCTCCCTCTTGCCCCGCCCCCGGTGCCCTTTAGCTGCTCTCAGCATCCCGAGTGGGATGGGCGGGGCAGCGGTTGCTACCGAGTGAGGCGGAGCATCGTTTGCAGTAGCAACGCAGCCTTTCCGGTGTGACGCCGCCTGGATGTAACCCAGCAGTACGCGCAAAGTGCAAGTGCAAGCTGCTGATGGCGGGGATCCCGCGCGGGGGGGGGGGGGGGGGGCAGCGGCTGTGGGATAGGCGCGGCAGCGGTTGCTACAGAGTGAGGCGTCGCATTGTTTGCAGTAGCAACGCAGCCTTTCCGGTTGCATAGTGTGACGCAGCCTGGATGTAACCCAGCAGTACGCGCAAAGTGCAAGTGTTACACGTCCGTGTGCCCCACCCAATGACATTGCGCCCGACCTCACTGACGGCATGTCTCGCTCTCCTTCAGCTCCTGGGCCGTCCGCCGCCTCACCCTGCGCACCCTACCAGCCGCGCGTGCCTTCTCGGAAGCCTCACACACGGCGGCGCGAGTCGCGTCGTGGAACGCGTCCCTGACATGGCGGAACTCCGCCCTCTTCGTGGCCGTGGTCGGGCAGGGGACTGCCCGCTGATGGGTCGCCATGCATGGGTACTTGGGGCCGCACAAAGCCGGGGTGCCGTCGCAGCAACACTCCCAGTCCGTCCGTTGGCCGCAGTCCACGCATGACGGGCGTCCGGCCAGGACACGCACATGATAGTGCATGTGGCCGCCTCCCGCCACTGCTCGTAGTGCTCCGGTCAACATGGCGACGAGCAAGTCGGCATGTCCCGCAGGTGGCTGCGGGGCGGGTGGCGCGAGCGCAGCCTCGCTCGCCTCGACAACCCCCTCAGCCCGATCAGTCGCCTCGACCACGGCCTCCTCCGCCTCCTGACCCGGCGCACCAGGCGCATCATCGTCGCCTGGCAGGGCGTCCCCCCCCGCAACGGCGCCGTCGGCGGTGGCCGACGCCGTCGTGGCGGGGTGTTGTGAGGAGGTGGCCCTAGACATAGGTGGGGCCGGCACCGCCATGTGTTGCTCCACATGCGGTGCGGTTCCTGACGCGACAGCTCCGTCGCACCAGTACCGGCGCCGGCACCCCACGCACGCCTGCTGGGCTTACCACCAACCGGCATGTTTCCTTTGGGAGGCGGTTCATCCGCGTCGGAGGTGAGCGGCGGTGCCTGTGTGGGTGTGGATACTGCCCGGCCATTAGGGCTCCCGCCGCCTGTCGCTCCGCCGACCCACGCCGCGGCGTGTGCTGCGCCCCGCATAGTCGCCTCGAATATAATATACATGACGCGGGGACGGGGGGGGATTCGTGCGTTTCGTATGTCGGCGGAAAGGCGTGCGAAGCTGCGGCTGGCGAAGGTGGTGGAAGTAAGCGTGGCGGCGTCGGCGGCGTATTACCGTGCGTGCATGCGTGCGCAACCCCGCGGCAGCAAGCGCCGGACTCGGCGTGTGCCAGCGGCAGAGCTGCGAAGCCATGGACACGGTACGGGATGCCAAGTCTGGCTAAGCAACTGCCGAGGCTGGCGGCTTAACCCCCATGTCCGGCGGTTGAGGGACGGAAAGTGCGTAGAAGTTGATCGGGAAAGCGGGCATATAAGCCTGGCTATGCTAGGTTCCTATTAAGTAATGGCGGTTTGTGCTAAGTAATTCTTAGGGGTAGACCATGCAGCGCAGGTAGGGGGCGGTATAAATGAGGCCGGGCACATATACTGCTCCACGAAACGACACTGTCGCACGTGTAGTTGAATAGACGCCCCCCCCCGCCCCCCCCCCCCCCCCCCCCGCCGGGTCGGCCCGCCGACCCGCCACGGCATGTAATATCTGTCATGCATCGCCGGGGTATGTGTGAGTGGATGCCCCGCCGCCACATCCCCCCCCCCCCCCCCATTTACACTTGTGCACTCATAAAGTTTGGGCTGGTTTCGGAGCAATACATGTACGTATGTATATACATACAATGGAACGTAGGACCTGCGCGGAAAGAGGGGGGGCTGGCGGAATGCGTTGGGGGTGCGTAGAGTAGCGTGTTGGTGAGATTCGGGGTGCATCGGACGCCGGATGCCCATCCACCCAGCGTAAAAGACGCGTACGTAATATTCACACTATATATATTCACACGCAAATGTGTGAAAACCGGACATTCCGTGCCGGATGGGTGGGAATACGGCGTCCGATGCAGCCAAAACCCCAGCAACACGCTATTCTGTGCACCGCCAATGCACTCCGCCAGCACCGCCTCATTCTCTGTCGATTTCGAAAACGCCTTCACATTACCCACCGCTAATTGCAATTGCCACCGTGTAATGTTGTCACGATGTGCGCACACAACAACACTTACTACCGGTTCCGACGCGGATGGAGGCGAGGCTTGCGGAGTGCACTTGCGGTGCACAGACTAGCGGGAGACTAGACCCATTGTCGCTTATTTACAAGCACGGGCGGTGCTGCCAGACCTGATCGACTACGGCCGATATAATATTCACACTATATTAACATCGGTGCACACCGCCGCACACCGCCGCACACCGCCGCACACCGCCGCACAACGCTGCGCGCGCACATTCGTCGCACACATTATCCCGGATTCACTCGCCGTATCCATTACGCCGTGCTACTTCAACAATAAACATTGCGAAATTACACCGACACAATGCCGCACCGACTAGCTCTTGACAATACGTGCATATAAATAGTAGTGGCGCGCTGCTCCTCGCCTCCGATGTGTCGTTGACTGCTGCGGAAGGCGGTCGTCGACTGGGTGTTAGTTTCTCCACCTCGGCCGCCCCCCCCCCCCCCCCCCCCCCGCCCCCCCCCCCCCCCCCCTTCACCGCTCACAGCGCCATGGCCGACCTCGCCCCCCCGGGCAAAAGTGGGCGGCGAGCCTTGTTGTCTCGTGTGTCCGCGCCGCCGGCATCGAGGAGGACGAGAAAGACATGAGGAAACCCGTGACAAGGTGGGCGCGCAACAAAACACTCCATCCTCCGCATTAGCACGCACCCACTCGTGGCTAACTTGTGCCGCGCGCAGGTTCGTCCGGGAGCGCCGTAAGGCCCACCTCAACGCCAAGGCTTCCACAGTGCCAGCGGCGCAACTCGTGGTGGCCGAGGAGGCCGCATCCTCAACCGCTTAAAGGCGAAACGATTGTGGCTTGTTGTGGGTGTCTGGGCTCAGGGGGCGTCCCGACGCCAAGGTAAGGAAACTCATGGCGGCGTCGTCGACGGCACAGCCTCCCGGGGTGGTGAAGACACTGACGGATGACAAGAAGCGGAAGAGGCCAGTGAAGAAACGCCGAGGTAAGAAACTGACGGTCGCGGAGTCGGAGGCGGAGTCGGAGGCGCAGGCGGAGGCGGAGGCGGAGGCGGAGGCGGAGGCAGCGAGATCGTCGAAGCGGAGGGTCCCCCGGGCACGCAAGAACAAGAACAAGCAGTAGCCCCCGCCCCCTTTACCCCCCCCCCCCCCCCCAGGCGGGAGCGGCTGGCGGCGAGGGGGGGCGGGGGGGGGCGGGGCGGGCGTGGTCCCCCGCCCCCGCACCCCCCCCCCCCCCCCCCGGGCCACATCCCCCGATGGCAGCTGTCGCGAATATGGTAATTCAATCATTCTTCGGCAAACCGCTGCCTGCCCCCGCCCTCCCCCTCGCGAATATTTATGTAACGTGAGCACTCTTTGGCAAAACATGGCAGCCAAACCGCCCATCTGATGACCTTTGATCGGACGGCTGGCAGGCCCGATCAGCAGTACTAGTACTACAAATTCCCCAGTGTTACCAAGTACGTACGGCTGCGATTTGCGCTCCCATGTACTAATAGTCGTAGTTATCCACAGGACGACTAGGGTTCGTGCCCGGGTACCGGGTACCGGGTACTACATCCCCGGTACCGGCGTAATAAATATATCGCGTACTACCCGGTACTACACGGACAACCTTGTACCTTGTACGTCAGTGCCATGTACGCTTCACCGGGCTGGTACGACTACCAGAATGATGACAAAAAGGATTTATCGCCCGCCGGCAATAACGCCGGATGTACTCGCACGTAACTGGATGGACGTGCCGCCACCAGCAGCAGCCTTCACGGATAAATAATAGTCGCTAGGAGTAGTGCTTCGTCACCTGTATGTCACATCTGAATCTCACAGTGCCGGCCAATGCAGCAAAATGGAGCATTAATCCAATTATTCACACTACCGCCCCAGAAGTGGCTGAAAGCATCGACGCCCTCGCATCCAGGGCACCAGAAACGTGAGTAGAATCTCGGTACTTGATGGTTCAGATCGGATGCGAACCGGTCGATATGGTGAATGCCCCACTTCAAGCTGAGGCGCTGGAAAAACTTGGGCAGCAGTTGCCAGTCATCTTTGTCGAGCATCTTAGAAATCTCGTCGGAGTCCGGATTCTCATCTCGGGACGCCCACACAATAGAGAGTGACGCTCCCAAGGAGAGACACAGGAGGTAGACTTGTTGAGCCACAAAGTTCAGCGACAGGCTCGAGCGAGAGCCGTGCCGGCAAACCGGTAGCATACTCTTATTATCTACCTGGACCTGCACTCGTCTGCCTGCGATCAGGTGTGACAGGGACTTCAAGACGAAGAGCAGACCACGAGTCTCACGGTTTGTCGAGGACTCAACACGTTCCCACGGAAGGAAGAAGCCGTGAGCTTTCGCGACGGGGTCTGAGCTGCCATCGGTCGGTCTCGCCAAACCGCCCCAGCCGATGCCTGAGGCATCACACTCCAGAAAAACGGACAGTTTGCTGTCCAAATCAGGAACGATGCGCCCAGTAAACTGCTGCCTAGACACTCGGGCCCAGAACCGTAGCTCCTCACGGGATTCCTCAGAGAGGGCAACGTGGTGACCCCACCGTTTTGCTTGCGCAATGTTGGCATACAAACCTCTGGAAAAGAGGCGAGAAACTGGGCCCAACGCTAGCCCCATGGAAATCAGTTTCCCAGTGCAGCTAGCCAAGAACTTGACTTTGTGGCGCTTGCGGAGGCCATGCAGCATGGACTGGATGTCGAGCTGAAGAGCATCCCATCGCTTCTAAGGCACAAAGAAGGTGCCAACCACAGTGTCCAGATCAAACCCCAGGTGGGTGATAGTGGGGCTGGGGTTCAGACTGGATTTTTTGAATTTGATGTTGACATGAGCGAGCTCAACATCGGCCAGCACCTGCTGAGTAGTTAAATGTGCCTTTCTGACAGAGCCAGAGATGAACAACCAGTCATCCAGGTTGCAGAGCATCCTGATGCCCCTACTGCGCCAGTGTCGCACCAGAAGTCCCATGACTTTAGAAAAGCAGCGGGGGGCATCAGACAGCCCAAAGCATAGAACCCGCCAGGTGTAGAATCTACCTCTCCATTCAAACCCGCTGTAAGGAGCAGCTGAGTCATAGAGGCGGACATGGTAATAGCCCTGAGTCAGATCCATGCTGGTCAGCATGTCGCCGGGATTCACCAGGTCTGACAGTTTAGATAACGACTCCATCTTGAAGGGAATGTTAACCAAGTGTGTGTTGACATGACGCTGATCGCAGATCAGCCTGAGTCCACCATGGGGTTTGGGGACCACACCCAAAGGGTTCAGCACCACATGGCGCAAAGGTTCTTCTCTGATATGGCCCAGCGGCAATAGCAGTGCGATCTGCCCATCAATGAAATCGGGGTGCTGCAGCGCGGAAGGGTGATTTGGTAGATGGCTGGGTGGCGCAGGACCATCAGCCCAGTTCAAACGGTAGTCATGCCTGACCCAATCTCTGACCTGACTGTCCTTGACTGAGTCAGTGATGCTGTCCCAAAATTGCAAGCCTTTACGGATAACACCGGCCGATTCCACAGGAGAATTGACGTCCAGAGCCGGCTCATGAGGGAGCTCAAAAACAGCTGACGATAAAACTGTCACAAAATGCCAACGCCACAGACAGCATCATAGTGGTCAGCAAGCAGCCTGGATGACTGCTGCATGAATCAAACAGTGAGTTTGAACTCAAAATCGTCTGAAACTGAACATAACAATATTTTCAAATTAAATATCGCTCCGACACAACGGGAGATATGAAACGTCACACAGGGTGTGCCGCTCTTAACACGAATGCATCGCCGGCCAACTTAAGGAAAGTTGCAGAGGCAACTGCCATGGGCAGCACAGAGTCGCAGGGGACATCATATACATTACATGCGAGGAATCTCTCGGAGATACGCTACCTAACAGGTGACTCTCCCTGAGGAGATCAGAGCTGCCATGACACGAGCCTGAGCTCAGCTCCCGGAGGAGAGCTAACAGCTGCCCGGAGGACTAACTGCAGCTACACGAACACCATCACTGGCTAGGCCAGGAGGATTGCAGACTCCACGGCTTCAGCGACGAGCACTCGGGTAGTCCCTACTGAAATGTCCTTTCCTCTGGCAGCGATAGCAGGTGATATCCGCAGCAGAAGACCGACCAGGAGGAGACTTCTGCTCGCGACGGCCGCCCTCCCTCCGGTTGTCGTTCCCACGGCGAGAAGACTCGGGCTTGCGAGAAGAGGAAGAAGGCTTCGCGCGCGAAGAAGAAGCGGAAGGTTTCTTGGCCTTGACCTTCTCAAGCGCCTTCTTCAGCTCCTTGTTGTCCGCTGAGCCCTTCTCGCCGAGAGGATCCACTGCATCGAACTCCTTAGCGACTTCCGCGCCGTACTCGTGCTCCACATGCAGCTTCTTGCCACGCTTGTTAATCCGAAGAGCCACAGTGGTACACAAAGCTAGCGCCGCGGTAATCGTCTTGAACAGCTCCGCAGACGAAGCTGGAGAGGAAGCAAGAAGATCGGTGCCGTCCTCCACCAAGTCACGCAAAGGCTCCTCCGCCGGTGCCAAAAGGTCATAGATCTGGAAGACGTCGTCTAGATCGCGTTGAAGAATACGAGCAACAGCGGTATGGCGGCGGTGAACCTTACCATCTTTGTCTAGCCAGCCATCCTCGGGTGCGTGGATGGTGCGAGATGGAGCTTCCACAGCTGCAGGTTGAGCTGGTCTCTTGCCCTTATGGTCGTAGTCGGCGTCCCCCTCCGCAACGCGTTTCGAAGCTGAAGCTGAAGTGGACGGACCGCTCGACGACGCGACTGCCTGCCTAAGCTCAGCAACCTCTCGTTCGATACGGAGTAGAGCAGCAGAAGTATCAGCAATTGCCTGTCTAGCGGCGACGAGAGGGGGAGATTCAGCTACCCCGTCTGCAGGTAGAGTGTCGCCACCTAGGACAGTGAGATGATTTTCGCGCGTAACGAGTTGCTCACGAAGAGCTTTGCGAGACTCAAGTAACTCGTTCCAAACGAGTTCAAACCTGTCCACCGCTAAAACAGAGACGAGAAAGCACGGAGACAGCACCACGAGCGAGACAAAGAGCCACGCCCAAGACATACTCGCGGAGCGAGCCATGGTGAGTGCCGGGATCAAACACACTACAGAATGCAGAAGAATTTGAATTTTTGTAGTCGAAGACGAAGCGAAAATGTACCAGTCGTAGAAGACAATATAGTCGGGTGCCTTCCAACAACTGAAGGCGCCCCCGGTCCGCGGCCGCCCTTTATACTCGGATAAAGGGCGCCGCCGGACCGGCACCGGCCGGTCCTGGCGGACCGGGCCGGCAGGGTCGTCACTTAACCCTGACGGCGCTGCGAAAACCAGGGTTTCCTAGGTCGTTCCTCCCAAGGAAACCCTACAGTTTCTCCGCGGGATCGAACCCAGATCTGCGTGCGTAGAAGCACCAACTGTAAGGATACTGCGCAAAACGCACCAGGCAGCACTGGGTACCCACATGGGGATTTGTGTGGTACATATCCTTACATAGGCTGCCCCCGTCCGAATCGTACACACCCACTCCCCACCGGTAGGCGGATCTCGTAGAGGCCGACGCAAGTCAGGCCGAAGTCGTATAGGAATCATTTTCATCAGCAACCTCCCGTACATGGCTACTGCCCGGCAGGCGCTACCGGGACTACGAGTATTATTTGAACAGCCCCCCTAGGGCTCCCCCGTCGTCGCAAGATCCAAAGACCCGCCACAACATGCCACCCCGCTCAGCTCCCAGCCGCACTTAGCCGGGCACGGGTCTAGGGGTTACCATCGCCCACCATGTGGAGGTGGGGGTGGTGCCGCCGGCTCTGCCGCACCCAAGATCCTCTGCTCTTGATTGGCCGCTGCCTGTCAATGGACGCCCCACAACGGTACGAGGAATGTTAGACGTATGACCGTAAGTTGCATATAAGTTGTAATTCCAGTAATTTACAAAAAACAGCATTGGTACGAGTACACGGAAGGATACGATATAGGGTATTTAATCGTTGATAACCGTTATCATCGATTGGAAAAAAAATTCGCATTGTGTCGTCGTGCATCGGTACGCAGCCCTGTAACTTTACATAATTTGGAAAAATATATATGTGAATTTCCATAATACGTGAGAAGGTCAATACGCACGAGGTCAAGTGCTGGGGCGGCTTCGGCCGATGTCCCGGGGCGAACTTTTACGTGAGAAGTGCACGATAAAGAAATGCCATTATCGGTATTCGTCATCGATTCGCAATGCGACGGCTGTATCTGTCAGCTTTCTTTCAGCAAAAAGGCAAATTATCTTATCTTATATTTATTTCTCTTCAATTCTTATTTTCTCTTATTTTCGTTTCTTTTATTTTCTCTTCTCTTCTTTTGTAATTGCCGACCAACATCCATTACCTGGTCGAAAAAATTCACCAATTTGGCCCCCGGCGTATCCGTTTGGCTGACCACTTCCACTCCCACACCGCTACTCGTTTGTTGCAAGTTTGCGGCCGCCGTTTCGGCCAGGACCTCCGCTCCACGACTCGGGGCTTGGGTCGCTCTGAGAGGTATGGCGACACTATTAGGTCCTTCCTCGAAGATGCAGACGCCGCTGCGTTTTCAACGCTCGCCGGCATTTGGGGTGTTAGCTCCGACCTCTTGGATATGCCCTCCATGCGCACGTAGCTTTCCTTCTAGGTCTAGTTTGGCGGCCTCGGCATCGGCGATAACGTAGTTATCGCATGTGCCTCCCACATCGGCGCTGCGGCCCTTGTGGTTGGTCAAGCTGTGACTTTCCTCCGTGCTCAACACGCCACCCTGAGCGACGCCGGCGCGTTCCTTTCCGAGCCGTAAGGCGTATCCAGCCCTCATAACCTCTTTCTTGTTGGGGCGTCCTCGATTCACCAAGCTTTGGTCACTCCAATGTTGGCACCCGATGCCGACGCCAACGTTTCGGCGCCGATGTGGACTGTCGAGCTTCGCGCTGGTGTCGTTGACGAGTGTGGAGACGGGGTGCTCGGTGATCTAGCGGAGCAATTGGCCTCTGCCCAAAAGGTGCTCCCCTCCAAGCGCTCTCCCGTTGCTCGTGCCGGCTGCTTGGCCGCTGGGGCTGAGCCGGCGTCATCTGCGATGCGCTCGGCGGCCGACTTTCAAGCTATCCCGCAATACTCGGACTTCCCCTTGCACTGCATGCGGAAAGTCCAAGAAACCTAGAGCCACCGCATCCACACGGTCTGCTTCGCAAAGCTTGTTGCGCGTATGCATGCATGCGGCCCTGACAGTAACCGCTTCCGGGGCCGCCTCTTACGCGTTGCGAAGCGTTCTAGGTGACTGATCCTCCATGTGAGGGTCGCCTTGGTGAAGTCCGTGGGCGTTCCCTTGAGTACTACGACTCCATGATCCGCGTTGCCGCTTGCCGCCCATTTGGCCTTCCGGCGGCTCTTGTCCTCTCCCTCGGCGAGCCCTGCCCTTGTGCTTTTTGGTCCTTTTCGGTACAAGACATGCTGGCCCGTTTTGAGGTTGCTGGCGTGGAGTTCACTCCTTCGACTTGGGCGGTCGCGTACGCTGATCACGTGGCACGTTGCTATGGGGGCGACCCCAATCACGCCGCACACGAGTGGGCGGCACAAAGCCTTTCCGGCGTTTATCACGACGCTAAGTCCGCCCTAGGCGTGGGTGTCTAGATCCTCACGGACCCGCCGGTGCTTTTTTCTCTTCCAAAGGGCCGCGACGGCCGATGTTGGCCTATTTGGGCATGGTGTTATCCGCGGGAACACGGTTGCTGTCGATACCACCATCCTCCCTATCCCTAGCGTGTCAAGCTCGGATCCAACGAACGACTGCATGGCGGGCCGCAGAGCGCCACATAATCCAAAGGTATGACGAGGGTGTCCGAAACGCCGCCAGCATGCTTCGCTTTGTTCCTTTCGCGTCTCCGAGTTCGGCTCGCTGGCCCCGCACGCGGAGGCCTTCTTGGTGGAGCTCGCGAAAGCTAGCCACACGAACACATGCCAGAAGTCGGCCAGCTCTTGTCTGCGTGGCGCCGCCGTTTCTCCTTGCTCATCAACATGGCACATGCAGACAACGTTCTTGGTGGGGTCGCGGCGGCGCACACGGCACGTGATCATGGTGCTCCTGCGCCTGCGTCGCGTCGCTCGTTCGCCTGTGTTGCCATGACCCGGGTCATCGGATGCAAGCGCACTCGCTGCGGCTGATGGCCTACCCTTGGGCGGTGGTCCCCATTGGTTTCATGTTTCCCTTGCGGTCTTTATGGTCGTTCCTTGGCTTCAGTGTTTCCCTTGACCCTTTGGTTCCCTTTGCTCTTCCTTGGTGCTTCGCTCCCTGGCCTCGTGCTTGACCGTTGGTTTCAGGCTTATGTCTCTCTTTTGCTGGCAACCTTTCACAGTGCTTTTAATTCTGTTTGCAGTGCGAATATGGTAAAACCCTAAAGACGATGTAAGCAAAAAAAATATCCAAATAGATGGACTGGCGAGTTCAGTAATCAGTAATGAATGCATGCCGGTAAATAGCAATGACACATATAAAATGTATGCTTCAGATGAGCCCTAATCTCGTACTCGTACCTGGTATGCCTACTCGACACTGGTAGCAGCGCAGCAGCGCGATCGTCGCGCCAAATACTTCCATGCGCCTAGTGCATCAGCGGCTTGAGGGCCACGTCACTCCCGCCATCCGACCCACACACTCCTGTCCGTGTTGTTGACGAATCATCGACCTTCGCCCCACGCCCACCCCTCATCCCAGTGTCAGAATGTCGGCCAACAGCTTCGCAGTGCGACCTGGCCCTGCTCAAGCCACGCACCGTCCGATGCGCTCACTGACGGTGCAGGCGGCCAGCGGGGTGCAGCGCGCCCAACCGCAGGTGCACCCCGCCCCCCGGCCCAATTCCCCCCCCCCCCCCCCCCCCCCCCTCCCTCCCGGCCCCATTCCCCCCGCCCCCCCTTCGCTCCTTTGATAGGCAATTGCCAGTTGGGCGCACGCGATGGTGGGCGGATGCTGTAGCGGGTGCGGTGCTCCGGCTGGGCGCGAAAGTTGGTGGGCGTGCAGGGTTGCGATCTGCTGCAGAGTGATGGGACAGCAAAGCTCCCTAGTTTCTGCCTTAAGTTCACCATGTATTAGCTGAGCATGTGCACACAGATGTATTTGACTGCGCATCTCTCTGTCGGAAACCCATATGTGGCAGCGAAAGGAGGGGGCCAGGTTGCCGAGTAGGCGGGAGAGGGCGAGGTAGAAGAAGGGGGCATGGGGGAGAATGGGTTCGGTGTTTTTACTTTTAGCACACCGTGATGCGATTGTGCTGTGCTTGTGTACACCCAGACATCCTAGCCATAACCTGCAGGAGTAAAGCGCTACATCTACAGGTGTATTTCTCGGGATGACCGCAATCATGTAGCGACTAGTAATGTATTTACACACGTGGTTCCATGGGTGTTGGAGCACACCCGGTCGTAGATATTGAACGAGATGGACTGGCGGGCTGTCCTCCTCTGAGGCACTGAGTGACGGCCCCCATTCTGCCTGCAGCCCACCCCGCTGGTGCCTCAGCGCAGCCTGGCATCGTACCTCGGCAGCGCCGCGCTAGCGACAGCGGCGGCAGCAGTGCTGGCCCTCGGCGGCCCGCAGCCCGCAGCGCTTGCAATCCCACAGACCTCCGCCTGTGCGACGGAGCCGTGCGATGGGCAGGACCTCAGCAACAAGGACCTCCGCAAGGAGTTCTACACCAAGGGTAGCCTGAAGGGCGCCAACTTCTCCAACTCGAACCTCAACGGAGTCACCCTCTTTGGCGCCGACCTCACCAATGCCAACATGCAAGGTGCGCAGCTAGCGATAACGGAGCTTCCTGCGTCAATGCTTGCCCGTGCGTGGCTGTGAAAAGGGGGAGGGCGATTGAGTTGATCACATTGGGGGAAGTGCATTGCAAGGGGTAGGTCTAGCAAGGCATAATGATGGCGGCTCACAGCTCTGTAGTACGGCGGACACTAAAGAGGTGTGCCGCACATGTCAGGCGCCGACCTGAGCAACGCCAACCTGGGCACCTGCAACCTCACTGGCGCTAACCTGAAGGACGCGCAGCTGGAGGGCGCAATCTTCAGCTCCGCCCGCCTGGATAAAGTTGGCACCATCGAGAACAGTGACTGGACGGATGTCATCCTCCGCAAGGTGGAGAGCCCCCCCCCCCCCCCCCCCTGTCCTGCCAACCCCCTCCATTTCGCTTCCTTGCCTGCCTGCCCCGCTGACGTCAGGCTGATTGCTGGCTGCTATCCCTTTGCATTGCGGCTTGAAGGACATCAATGATACGCTGTGCAAGATTGCCAAGGGAGTCAACCCTGTCACCGGGGTGGACACCCGGGAGTCCCTGTTTTGCCCGTAATGAGAGGTTCTGCTCTCTGAGCGCCTATACCCAGCTGCAAAGTGTAACAATCTCGGAGACTACATGCTCACACCAAATACGCGGGCGCAAGCCTCGTCCGCAGCATCAATGCACTGATAATGATGAAGCAGAGGCGGAGGTGGGGTATGGTGTGGCATCAATCAGGGCAGTGCACTGAAACACGCAGTACGGCGACTGGCGAAAGCGATGATGCTGATAGTTCAGTGACACAGAGGATGTGCTCCTCGATGGAACGGTAGTATTCAGCCATCACCGCGACATTTCCAGGTGTTGAGTTTTTTATGTGTATTGCCTGCTGATGCGCTGGCAGCGCCATGATGCCAGTGTGGAATCAGTCCGAGGGGCCACAATTATTGCTGCACGCGATACCGGTGCTCGAACTTGCTTTTTGACGCATTCAAAACACTGCCGCGCCCTACAATGTTATGACATGGGGCACAGTCAAGATACATGTAATTGCTGCTGTGAAGAGCCTCAACCAATCTTTCGCGATGAGCGCATTGCAAAATGCAACAGCAGCAGCAGTTGGCAGTTGGAATTATTTATAACGGCGCTTTCCATGACATTGTGTAGCAATAGCAACTGCTGCGGAGTTGCACTGGACCGGTGTTCAAGACCATTATATTCATTAGCAGTAGCGTTTTCAGCCTCCTGCCAGTGTGCAGCATACACCAGATACACCACTATACGGCCTGCCATCCTAGCGGGGGCAGGATGTACCGCCGATACTGTCAGTCATAACACAGTAGTAACCTACATCCTCTCATGGCTCTATCGCTAATCCTAATTATTATATGCTGGTCCTGGACGATGGGGCACACTGACAAGTCCAGAATCTCAGATACGTCTAAGGGGCGGTTCCTGATTTTGGTCTACTCGTATACGATCTCTGCCATATATAATTCAAATTGCTGAAACATTATCTTGAATGGTCATATCACAAACTCAAAAAGTCCGGCGGGCTGTCCAGACCAGCTATTCGAGAACCTACATGAGGGATCTAAATATACACTCCTATTTACCCGTCGCTAGGAATATACAAATACTAACAATTGGAATCTAATGCAAGTCCGCCTACTAAGTGAAAGCGACAAGCACCATGGAGACAGCCTACTGTTCTATCATTCGACGTTCTGTTGCTCGTCATCAATAATTATCATTTTGCCTGCTGTGCCGACTACCCGGTAGTAGTCGGTGTACTATGTTTCCGCGCGCGGCACCAACATGCAGTGCGCAGTGCTCTTCCGCGGCGCTTCGGGCGGTTTCGGAGCTCAGCAGCATGCTCACTCCCGGCTCCGAAACCAGTCGAAAATCTCATGTCGCTGCGGGGCCTAGCGAGCCGCGCCGCGATCAAATAGCTGCGCACGCCTCGTCCATTGTTGTAGTCACGTTCGTGCCTTTGTTGTTGTCGTCGCCGCCACCAGCACTATCCGAGACGACGAGACAAAGGCGGCGGGTAACCATGCCGGGGGCTCGTGCACAGTACAGGTAGCGACTAACCTAGATTCGGCACGACAGCGCGGGGGTTATCCGTACATCTGTGTGCACCCGGCGCTGGCTGCAGCCTTCCGGCACCTCAGCGCTCCGCGCCTCCAGGGCACGATATGGCGCTGAGCCGACGAGTCTGTCGACGGAAAGCGCTGCTGCTGGCGGTCGCCGCGGTTTGCCTCAGCTGTTGGAGGCAGCAAGCAAGCGCGGAGGCGGTCGACGGGCGCAGCCTCATCCTGGCTGAATACGTCGAAGGCACTGGCTGGAACAAGGCTGTCGCTCTGAGGGCCTCCCAGGACGTGGACCTGTCGCAGTACGCCCTGTGGCGGGCCAGCAACGGGGGCGACTGGCAGGAGATGATGCAGGTGAATCCCCCGCAGCTCCGGCATTTTGGTAGTTATTTGTTCTCAAGTTCGGGGCCGGGGGTGGGGGGGGGGGGGGGGGGGGGGGAGGGGGGCTCCGCCCCCAGGGTTCGAGATTGGGTGGCGTAGCAGCGACGATGGTGTATGCTGAGTTGCGCCGCCAAGGAACAGTAGCATAGCCTATGACGCCATCTAACGGCGATCAGCCCCCTAGTCCCCATCGCTGTTGCCGCGGCATATAGTTGCGCCTGGGAGCGTTTGTCCTATCCCCCCCCCCCCCCCCCCCCCCTTCTCCCTCCACCCGACCCAGCAGCTAACTCATACGCACCCGCTGACCACTGCTGCGGTGCTCCATCAGCCCCTGCTGGAGCCAGACTCCCCCGGCGGGACAACCCTGGCGGTAAGTGCTGCCAGCGCGACCTACCTGCACAGTGCTGCGCCCTGAAAGGGACTAGCTAGCGTGGCGATTTGTGCTGAGTGAGTCGGGTTTGGGATGGCTATCCCAGGTGCTTGTATTCTCAACGTAAAGGTAACCGTTGCAGATGTTTGGCCCCGAGTGCGGGTCACCATGCTCCGGGTTGCAGTGCCGCGGGGCTCGCTCGCGCGGGATTTAGTGGGTCGCAGAGTCGCAACGGCCGCTCGGTTGCCAGCCCTGGCTTTCAGGCCACCGTTAACCTGCGTTATGTAGCCGTGCTTGGCGCACTCTTGTGGCCGATGTCAGGCGACTGCACCACAGCAGCCATCAGTGAGCGAATCCAGGAGCGGTGCCCTTGGGGAAACTGGGTGTCGGCTTGTCGCTTTGAGCAGTGCTTAGGGACACGGATGGGGCCTGCCCGTGTCTGACTGGCACCCGGGCCACACCCCGCAGGCCGGGCAGACGTGGATTGTGGCGTCGTCCCGGGCGGAGCCGCCGCTGTCGGACCTGGCAGACGCCGTCAGCGGCGGCCTCACCTTCAACGGCGACGACGCCGTGGGCCTGGCGCGGCGCCAGCCTGGGTCGGGCGCGTACGAGGTGGTGGACGTCGTGGGGGTCCCGCACGGCGGCGGCGGCTGGCGGGAGGGCCAGGGCTGGGGGGTACTCGGGCTGGAGGGCGCCACGCGCGACCACACGCTGCTCCGCCGCCCAGGCGCCTCCCCAACAGGGTAACCCGCCGACGCTCTGGCGCCCATGTCAGCCCTCCCATTCCGTCCTCTCCTCTCCCTCTGATCGCTCACTGTACCCGCGCGTGGGCCGGCTACTCTTGCGTGCCACTGGCGGCTGTGGCAGGAGTGACAGCGAGGCGGCGTGGCAAGCGGCGACTGCGGCGGAATGGTCGGTGCACCCAGCCGACTGCCTCTGCAGCGCCGGCAGCGCCGGCGCCTGCGTGTCGCTGTCTGCCAGCAGCGAGAGCTGCAGCCCCCTCGCAGCGGCACCGCCGGCAGGCCCGCCCGCTGAGCCGACAAGCCCCCCGGACGTCACACCCGGCAGCCCGCCGCCGCTGCCTGCTTGCAACGACTGGCCGCAAGCCGGGACTAGGGGGAAGGAGTGCGCCGAGGCGCCGCCCCGGGGAGGTGAGTCGCCGTAGGCGTCCTCCCTTCCCTTCCCGACTGTGCGTATCCCATCATGTCGTGGCTGCTTTTGCTGCGCTCGTACGCTGACTGAGCGCTCTGCAAGCAGCTGATCACGGCGCTAAGATTATCAGTATTCTTATTAGCAGGGACAGGCAACTGGCAATGCCTCTTTACCCGCCGCTGCTGCTGTGGACCAGTAATGCATGCGTCGATAGCAGCCATAACACCTGTGCGGCATCATTGAGTGGGCGCCCTTACAGGCTGACAGGCGTCGCTCACAAAGACCCGCATTGAGGCGCCGCCGCTCTGATCGCTGAATTGGACCAAACCAAAACACGCGTCGCTGACGCTGCCGCGTACCGTAACCTACTGCAACCTAACCTACCTACCGTAACCGCGATTTGGGTATGCGGTGTATTATCGTTTTGTTTTCCGCCCCCGGGACAGGACTGGCAACGCTGAAACACTTACAGCATCTCGACGACGGACGTTTAGGCAGCGATCCAGTTACGGAAAGCCCTTGGTAGGTGACGCTCAGTTATAGTCACAAAGCAAATTGCCGAAGCATTCCGCAGGACTAACTGGAGGCCAGTGACAGAATTTCCAACACTGGTGGCGTTTGGGCGTCGGCCAATTCGAGTAATGCGAGTTGGGGCAAGCCCCACCCCGCGGGCAAGCCCAACTATCGTTCTTGACCCCCCCCCCCCCCCCCCCCGCGCGCAAAGAAAGAAAAGAACTATATTTATTTTGAGATATATCAGAATACACCACGAATACCGCACGAATATTCCGACTCATTGCTGCAGAACAAAATCCATTGCTTTCCGACCCAAAAACCCGATGAAATGCTGCAGCGCATGGCCGCCCCGCGCATGCATTTCCCACCCCGACTTGCTCCCCCTTTCCATGAGCGCCTTGTCCGCCTGCTACTCCACTGGGTGCCATGCTCTGTCAGGTGACCGGCGACCCGACCGCAGCCGCCTGCGCCTGGCGGCGTGGAACATCTACTTCCTTTTCGACGGCGTGGACGACCCGCAGACATCCCCGTGGGACCAGGGCTCCACGCAGTGCCCCCTTGGCGACAAGGAGGGGTACGTCCCCGCTCCCTGCCGGGGCGCATCGCGGCGCCGTTCAACCCGGCGATTGTTGGGTCGGCCTGCAGTGCCATCTGCAGTAGTGCCACACTCAAGTCAACGGAGCATGCACTGCTTTAGCTGGGCGGCTTTACCTCTTCACCAGCAAAGCGTCACTGGCCTCTAATTAGTCTTGCGGAATGCTTCGGCATCAATTTCCTTGATGACTAAACGGAGCGTCGCCTCTCCGGGCTTTCCCTTACTTGATCGCTGCCTTAACGGCCATCGTAGAGACGCTGCAAGGGTTTCACTGTTGTCGTCCCTGTCCTGGTGGCGCGAAAAAAATGAGCAAAGCTCAATACAAAGTGAAACTCTGCGACTGTTATTACGCTATGGGTGTTGGGTCACATACTGAAAAAACATTTATAATTAAGCACTCGGTGTTTGAAATCCTGTAACCAAACGAATACACAACGAACACGTTACGGAACTAAGACATCGCTCACATGCGTCCCATAAAGGGTCTTTTATTACTGCCAATTTCGTGCAAGTGCGCCGGCACCCGTACTGCCATTGGAGTAGGGCTCCAACATTCAACATGAAATATAAATCCGATTCAATGACATCACGTCGTACTGCCCGCTTATGCTTCTTTTATTTGTTTCGTCCAAGGTCATAATTGTTCATGCATTTGTGGCATTGCAACGGGCGATATCTGTCGACCGTTCGTCTATTCAGCCGCCGACACGGTGTGTCCTTCGCTCTGCAGATGCGGCGCCTCTGCGGCGGCCGCGCACATTGAGCGGGCGGGGGCCGTCATCGCGCGCCTTGGTGCCGACGTCCTAGGCCTATCGGAGGTCCGCGCTGCGGGCGGCGCCGTCCACATCATTGCACTGCGCCTGCCAAAGCCCTGTCGCCGCCGCTGCTGCTTTCGGCGCCGCTGCTGCTGAGCCTGGGGCGCTTGCAGGTAGAGGACTGCTCCGTGCTCGCCAAGCTTGCGGATAGCAGTGCTCTGCGTGGGATGGGCTACCTGCCCTATCTGGTTCAGGGGACAGACCACAGCACCGGGCAGGCGAGCACACCCAATCCCCCCCTTCTTCTGTCCAGCGACACCTGCCTCTTGATGCGCCCAGTGTCCTCCATGCCAGTTGTCTGATCATCGACTGTGTGGCCGCCAGGACGTGGCGCTGCTCACCAAGGTATGCGCCACTGTCCACCACTAGCCAAGCTAGAAGCGGCAAGCGTGCATCGGCCACCAAGCGCTCGTTGACCCGCCTTGCCCCCCCAAAACATTTATCTTGATTACCCGCTATAATGCGTACCCGCCGTCTTGATTACCCGCTATAATGCGTTCCAAATCAGTGTTTCGGGGGCTAGTCGGTACTGATTCTCAGGTTTGAATAAGTAGTGATGTGGCATGCGAGGAACGGTGCCCCATGATGGCTGCCGGTTCACGTGTGATTGTGTGTGTGTGTGTGTGTGTGTGTGTGTGTGTGTGGCGCGTGCCGCGGCTCAGGTGGATCCGGACCAGCCAGGGCTTCAGCGGACGTCGGCTCGGGTGGATACACCGGTCCGTGGAAGCACCTGCGGCTTCAATGAGGTCCGTGCCACTATGAGTGCCGACGCACCTGTGAGGACCCTTATTATCAGTCTCAAATTGGGCTTGCGTGCATCCTGTGAGACCCTCCGCTATACTCCCGCAACCGCTTTGTCTGCAATTGACCTGTGACAGGCAGGGCAGGGCCTTATTCGCAATGCTCTCCTAGCCATGCCGGCAGCTGCCCCATAAGTGCGAGTGACATAGGCGCCCTTGCGTCTGCTGCCCACACCCTGCTTCCGGGTCATCATCCGCAACGCTTTCATCAGAGTACTACTCGGCCACTTTTCCCAATGCGCCCGCTCGACCGCTAAGGGCACGGCTGCCGGCACATGTATGGTCAGCCCATTGAGCGGAGCTCTTGCTGCAGGTGGACGACACCGGCGTCTCTAAGCACTTCACCACCACGTTCACCCTTGGGGGCCGCAAGGTGGTGTTCATCCAGATCCACCTCAAGGCGTTTCCGGTCGACCGACGCAGCTGTGCGCAGCGGGAGGGGCAGGCGGAGGTGATCCGCCAGGAGGTACGCACCCTCCAACAGCCGAATCCGTTGCGTCCCTGCCTGGCAGCGCATGCAGAGGTGGGCTGGCTGACGGTATGCTGCTGGTTGCCCTCTGCAGGCGGCTACTGCGCTGAGGGACGGCTCCGAAGTGATAATTGCTGGCGACTTCAATGACTTCTCGGCCACTGTCCCAGGGGCTGACAACGACATGCCCCTGTCCACGGTTCTGGAGCGGCTGCAGGTCTGCCCCTTCACACTGACGCATCCCAACCGGGAAGCACATGCCATCACACCCGCGCCCGCACCCGCACGCACCGCATTGCGCTACTCACCGCAGTGTTCCGACGCCTTTGCCACGTCATAGGACGTCGATGGCGATGGCCTGGAGGACCTGACGTCCAGCGCGGCCAGCATGGCACAGAAGGACAGGTACACCTACATATATCAGGTGAGGCAGCCCGGTTCATGAAGATGAACATGCTGCTGTGATGTCTGGCGGCTACCAGGTCGGGGTTGCGGACACCGGGACATCTGGCTGACGTCCACGGTGCTGCATGCCGTGCAGGGGGATCGGCTCCAGATTGACCACATCCTGGTTTCAAACGGCCTCAAGATCATCGCCGCCTGGATCGACCATTCCGACGACATCATGCCGTCTTTTGATCACTTTCCTCTCTTGGTGGACATCGAGCTGGAGGATGTTGCTGGGTCAGATGTTCCCGGGTGCAGGGGAGGCTTGTCTGCACAAGGCGCAAGTTCATGGGCGGCACGGGCTCCGTGGCAGCGCGCTGCGCCCATGTCTTTCGGAATAGCTATGTGCCTCTTGTGCCTCTCTTATCTATGACCAATGTGGCGTTGCTCATATGACGCAGCGGTTCATCTGGCGCTCTATATTACCAAAAAGTCCCCTCTGGCAATTTCAAATTTGTTAAAAGTTTGTTCCTGCCAGTCTTCCCACTACGCAGGCCAGCCGTCTCACGGCCCGGCTGCATGAACCCCCATAGGGTCGGCCGGAACCCGCGTAGCATGCAGCTCTCTGAAGGCCAGGTCCCTAAACCTAAGAGGGAGTGATGTCATCCTCCCCTCCAATGCCCCTACCCCGCCCCCTGGCCCTCCGGTGGGAGGGGCAGGGGTGTGGTTCGTCCAGCAAGCGCTTTTGGCAGGTTCAGCCCGGCGCTTTGCGTTTATTGGTACGGTGAGCTTTGTCTTTTTCACTGTTTGCCGCAGTTTGTGAGCGGTGCTGGATTTCCTATTACATTTGTAGCAGTATGTGTAGCCAATGCACCGCGCGGATGTGCATGCATTTGATTTCAGAAGGGCGGTCTCCTCTGGCACTGTGCCGGAGAGTGACGGCAATACAGCACAGCTGATGGGCGAGGGCCGTCATGCGGTGGCGGTCGCTGTGTTTCCGCTGCTATTCCTGGGCAATCTTGCCATCATTAATGTTTGCTACCCTCCCAGAAATGTCCTCTGATATCTTGTTGCTCCACCTACTGCATAAAACAAGCAAGCTCCGAAATGACAACTCTGATTTATCTCGATCACCAGGGGTATTTTGCGAAACGCAGTATGTGCCTGAAATTTAATTTCATATTTCATAAGATCTGAAGGACTCAGCAGTTGCCCAGCTGGGATGCTGTGATGCCCTCCAACCACCTACAGCTCCATGAACAGGTCCTACTCTCTCTCTCTCTCTCTCTCTCTCTCTCTCTCTCTCTCTCTCTCTCTTTTAAGATTTGCGAACAGCGCGCCCTTGACGTTGCGTCATGGCATGGTGTAATGCAGCTTGGATGATTCTACTCTGTGATGAAAAAATGCCGCAATATTAACAACCAACACGATTCTATTGCAGAGTTCTGATGATCATTTAAACCACCATGTAGGTGCACTCGTTGCGGTGTTTTTGCCGCAGGTCGCTAGTACTGCCGTCACGCAAAAGTCACCATATTCTGCGCCAGTCATCATCAGGACGACTATAACAGCACCTAGTATATGTTTCTTCGTATTATTTGTAGCTGAATGTAAGAATGTTGCGATTCTCGCATGCTGCATTGCTGCCCATCCGAAAGCAGCCCCCCTCCCTGTCAATAGGTTGTGTAGAGCACGGTAGACTACGTTGAGTATGCGTCATTTATTCTGTAGTAACGCTGCGAGAATAACTTGTGCAGCGGAGTACATGGTCCATATTATAATGACACAATTAGTAAGTTGATATGATGTGCATAAAATAGTGATGGAAGATTACATGCCAACTACATCATGCAGCAATCCGATAAACGAGAGTAACAGCGCATCGATATCCGTCGTCGCCCTTGCAACCTAACCACCCACACCCACACCCACAGGCACTCACACACTACTCCACAATTACATCGTTGTGCTCATGCTACAAAGTCTAGAGAAGTATAAATAGGTGACCCAGATTTCGTAGTCATTTTATTTCGTAGTAAGCCCATAGTTACACGATTTGCATACTAATATCATAATAGGGCATGCATCATATGCTATATGTCGCAGCACATAGCAGATATGTTGCAGATGCGATGAGACAGGGCATCAAGTGCACTTCCCCTACCAGCACATGTCGCGCGCGGTTGTTAGGAGTAGTCTTAGTAAGGATGGCATGTACCGCGGATAAAATCCTGAGCACGCCTAGCGGCAAGGTTCCGCCGATTGGCCAGTCGCTACGGTACGACCAGGGGTAAGCATATTACCATTCTCCTTTATAGTCGCTGCTGGGAGGCGTACGTATACCTGTAGGTAGTAGAGAACAACTCTGCTTGCCAAGTCCCGGTACCAGCAATTAATATCAGCAATAGTCAGCAGCAGTCACAATAACTTGTCGGTCGTTAGAAATAATGGCACGGGATATTTAAACAGTACGGGAGAACATCGATATTTAGTAGAAACTGCCGAGTCCTTGTCGGCAACTGGCGGCCAAATGTAGTCGCTATTGGCTGCGAAATGGTACATCACCGAATCCGGCGGTACGGTATAGTCGCTGCTGGTTTACAATATGGTACACAATCACATCACATACAGGTACGGGTACAGGGTATGGGTACCGTCCTCTGCTGATCGTCCGCGCGAGGCGGCGCAGCAACGTGGTGGTGAAGCTGGACGAGACCGATCACCGACCTGTTGGGGCGGGGACTTCCTCCAGCCCTCGGTGGCCTGCGCCTTCGATCACAGCCACTAGCCAAACCGGGGCTAGATAGACTACTGCAGATGCCATTTTCACCAGTTTAGTTGACGGGCTCACTTTATTGCAGAGTAGCAGAGTAGCAGATAGGGCGCGTCACAGGGTGCTGGGTCAGGGCGCCGGCCGGTCGTTAACAGCCCCCGCCCGGCCAACAGATATATAAATTTATCGTCGCAGGTTCAGCGACCACGACGGCGATATATCGGTGCCATAGCGACTACAGGTACACATACCGGCGCGTCGTCGTACAATATCCACTGCGCCACCGAGTCAGCGAGCGAGTGCCAGAGAAGGAGCCGCACGACAAAAGGTGCGGCACCTAACGTGCGCATCAGCAGCAAAGGCCGGATACAGCCCACGCTCGAAATCGCCTGCAGACCTAAAAGGGGCGACCGAGTGCCGAAGCCGCACGGCATGCGGCATGCGGCAGGCGGCCGGCGATGCTGAAAGTCCCCGACCTGCAGGAGCTTTTCGGAACGGGCAAGCTCGCCGATCGTGCGTCCGCGGTGTACACGTAGCTGGTCGATGGTGCAACACCAAAGGGCCATGTCGAAGCGCGTACGGGAGGTCGGGCGCGCGGGAGAGGGGTGATTTATCGGACGCCTCCTGTACCCCTTTCGCGTAGGTTTGGCACCCTGCGTGCGCGAGGCACGTTGAGCGGCGTCAGTAAATGGGCGATTGAACTGTCAGGACTGGGTGCTCACGCTGTCTGCATCGCATCGCACTGCGTACGGCACTCGATAGTCCATGTCGCGACTATGCGAGTGCACTGCGCGGAGAGAATTATGCGAAGCGAGTAGGAGAGGAGGGCTTTCGTCCTCCCAACCTGCTTGACAATTGTGGGCCGTGCTGGTCAGGGCGTGCTCGATTGATGCCACTCCAGAGCCCGAGGATAGCTCTACAGCAGTTGAGGGAATTATGCTTCGGAGGGCGAGGCATCAGGTCGGACGCAGCATCGGTGCCGGCATGGGATACAGCGGCTTTGCAGCGCTGCTCATACTGGCGCTAACGGCATCACTGCAAGTCTGTCATGCCGCCAGGTGAGCTCCCATCTTGAACGACCGGAGGGAATCAGGGATGGCTGTGTGCAATCCTTCTGCGTCATGTCCGCGACCGCGCCGGCCTGCGGGTTGCTCAGTGGCATGTCCCTGTGTTGCTCAGCTTTGAGGCCCTGGATCCGCGCCCTTTGGATTGGGACGATGAGTTGACACACCATTTCATGCGCGAGCTGCTCCAGGACAGCGACAGCTGCGAGACAGCCTGCCCCTTGACGGGCCTTCCGAACGGCACCACGCCGCTCTACTTCCAGACAATACTGGACTTTGGGGAGAGCCAGGCAAATGGGCCAAACAACACTGTGATTGTTCAGGATAATTACGCCGGCATGGTGGCAGATGCTCTTGGTGCGGTCACGCCTCTGCATGCAATGCGCAGTCAGACATCATCGCCCCTGCCAAACGAGCAAATGCACAGTGGGCCAGGCTTGAGATGTGGTTTGGAGGGCTTTTGCGCCTTGGCGCTGGAGCGTCTGCAAGCGCATTTTGTGGGCCGGTGTACTCATGCTGTGTGCGTGGGAATGTCGTATAGACCTGGAGGTTGGCAGGATCGACACCCAAGCAGCGCTGCGCTACTTCCGCATCAACACCACTGATGCGGACGGCACTTTCACCTCGGTGACCTTTCTCAAGCAGGTCCTGGTGAACAACACAGCGCTCTTTCCGAACCGGGAAAGCATGCTGGAGGCGTATGAGAAGATCATGGAGAACCCTAGCGAGTGGGCAACGGAGGTGAGCGGATCATTTAGAAATTGCGGGCCTTTTGCCCATTGCTTAAAAGGCGGACGCGCAACATCACGAACATGATGATGGGCAAAGCCGCAATTTTGAGTGAAGCCGCAGCTGCTGGCGAATGCACGAAACACTTCAATACAGCCCCTGCACAGTCCGATATCGTAGACTTGATGTATCCGTCCGCCGAACCAAAAAAATGTATTGTTTGTTCTGTTGTGTTGGGGATTAAGTGTAGTGTTTGTGGCGAGTTCCTAATTGTTTTCATCGGTTGAACAGATTTTCGTCGTCGAAGTGGGCGGGGGGTTTCGAAAATGTTATTTCTGCAAACCGTTTGTGTCTGTACGGCACATGCAGCTATTATTATTGCTAAAGAGTCGGTCACCTAACACCGCGAATATGATCATATTCGTGGGTAGAGCCGCAGTTCTGAGTGAAACGGCAGCTGGCAAATGCACCAAACACTTCCACACAGCCGTGTTGATTGATGTTCAAGAAAGATTCTGCTTCATCTACCCATGCTGTATGATCTGGGTGATATTTTGCAAATGCGGAGACAGTGTGAGAGAGAGATGAGAGAGTCATTACCAAGTCTGAGCAGATGTGGCAGGTGGAGCTTTGGCTCCCTGTCATTGCTTCTAGCGTGAGGGCATGGATGTACCTGTTGGGTACCAACACATGACATATGTCATATTGAGTGAACGCTTTCATAATCGTATACAATGTCGAGGCCGTTTTTGACAATTGACCATTTCGATTGCGGTTGCAGACTTTTGATACTGATGTTTTCTCGACGCTGGAAGCGGCAGCCGTAACGGACGTGGTGCCGGGGGAGACAGTGGTGATCCCGCCGACGACTCTACCAGGATCGGGCTGGGAGGGCAAGGTACCCGTGCTGTTCACCGCCTCCATGACCTTCCTACCCAGCACGGTCGACCAAGGCACTGACACCACCGCGTTTCAAGAGGCATTTATCCTTGCGGCGGCTCGGAGCTGTCAGCCAGGTAGTCCGCTGCCAATGCTGCCATCCTTTATTCACTGCATGCACGAACTCGAGACAGCCCACAATAGCGGCGTACTAGGAAACACTGTCGACTCGTCCGCGCCTAAAGTGCTCTTCCCTCCGTAAACGCGCAGGATTCGACGACGACGATGACGATGCCGTGGTGGACGCGTCATCGATTGTGTCGCTGCTTGGTGTCGAAGCAGCGCTGGCACGCTTGATTGACCAGGACATAACCTACATGAGAAACGTCACCGTGCGGGCCGCGTGCCTGTTCGAAGTCGAGGCAACCGCGCAGGCGTGGGCCTCCAGCATGGGATCCCAGGCTTTTGTCGAGAACGTACGCCCCCGCAATCTCGCCTGCCAATGTCCCTGCTGCTGGCTGCAGTTTTAAATAAGACGTATACTTGCGTGCGCCTGGCTGCGGCAGCACCAGAGGTAATGGCAGGAGTAGTGTACTAATGGCAATGGTACTGTAGTCGTACCGAGGCTAGCAGGTGGTACTGCTCTTCCATAATATGTCAGGCACTTGTACTTTTCAGTGCGTCGTCCAAGCGTCGCGCGCGGCGGTTGCTTCGTACATGTACAGAATAAATGTATTGAAACTTACTAAAAAGTTTATCAAAATTGTAATATGTATGTACAATGATTTTAATAGTAATTAATTAAAACTATAGTTGATAAAGTCAAAAAAACTCCTCTCCTCGAAAGCTGTGCATGATCGGGTGGCGATGCAGACTGCACCCTCTACCGACCCTCCCCACGTGTGATTAGTGCGTTATATATGGCAGCTCAGACTCACGCAGCAGGGCGCGGTGCCAACCTGCTGATCGCAGGTGTTCACCACTGAGGTCTTTGCTCTGCTTGACACCGTATGGGTGTACAACATCCAAGTGCTGCCACGCGTGGAGTCCAGCGGCACGCTGCCGCCCGCGGGCCCCGTCATCACGCCCGGCCCCGGGCAGTACTTGCTCAGCTTCACAACCGTGGTGCAATGCTCTGTCAGCGCAGAGGACTACGTGACCCTAGAACAGGCGCAGCAGTTTGTGAGGGCCTACCTGGCGCTGCTTGCCGAGACGTTCGGTGCGCTACGCCCCACGCTGTGGGCGCTCGGAGACATATAAGCGTTGCCAGCATGGCAATCTATCTGTCGAGTTTCACAGCAGCGCATCCTAACTGCCTGACCCACGTATGGCGCGTCTTATTGCGGTGCAGATGTCCCGCCCCAGAACATCATCCTGGAGTCCAGCAGCTTTGACACTGCCGACCTCACAGTCGTCGACAACGGCGAAACTCGCGTGCAGGAGGTGGTGACCAGAATCACATTGGAGATCCATATGCTGTTTAGCAGCATGGAGGACGCGCAAGTGGCCGGCCAGTCCTTCAACTCCATCTTGATGGTCCGTGGCCCGCCGCACTGTCCGGCCTCGAGTAACCACGGAATGATCGTATCCAAAACATACGCACGATGCTGCCAAAGTCCGATTGGCGAAGTTTGGGGAAACGAAACTCTAACGTTAATTTTTCTTATACAAAAGGGGGAGAATGCCTCTACACTCTGATATATTTTCACTTTACATATGCAGATGTGACACATGCTGTAACATTTAATTAGGTTCGCAGGTCGAAAATAACGCATTGTTTTGCGGCAGCAAGTCAATGAGACGGAAATCCGTGTGGTATTCATGGTATATTTCAGCTCTTTGCACGAAGGGGGAGGGGAGTTAAAAATCGGTAATACATGGCGAACCGCGTAGTGGTCATGGTAGGATGTAGTTGTTGAGTCAGACGCAGAGCTTCCTGGCAACCTGCTACATGTGTATTAATTCTGCACCGCACGGTGAGCTCTAGTTGGGAGGTTGCATGACTCCCTGCTTTTGGAAGATAGAGTGCGGCTGCAAGTGTGGATGTCTCATGTTTTGGAGCACTGGAAGTGACAAGGTAGCGGACGCCCATTGCCTTTATTATTGAGCTTTGGAGGGACCATCGTTGCTTACAATCAGTGTCAGTATATATATTACTATTAGGACATTATGTATTTCATGATAGCATAGAATAAAATCGACATCTACAAATAATAAAATTATTCGTACAGTAATAGACATCTATGTTGTAGATATTATAGATATTTAGGTTATTACATTAACATAAATCTATCATGTACTTGGACTGTATTTCGATCTTTGGCATTGGGAGCGAGCTCATTTGGGGCGATGGTAGAGAGGGGCGCAGAGTTGTCTGAGCGCCGCTGCCCCACCCCCGCAGGAGTACCAAGCCAACCCCTTCCCTGGCGTGCGGGCCGTCGAAATGCGCGACCCCACAATCACCGCCTCCGACGTTACCCCGCTTCCAGCTCCGCCGGCCACCCCGCCCCCGGCGACCACTCCCGCTGCGCCTGCCCCGACGCCGGCACCCACAACCGCTCCTACCCCAGCACCCACGCCGTCGCCCACGCCAGCCCCGACACCAGTGCCCACAGTGGCCCCGACCGCCGCCCCCACCCCAGCTCTCACTGCTCCAGCTCCCACAGCTGCTCCCACACCAGCCCCAACACCGGCGACCACCGGCCCTGCCCCTACCCCAGCGCCCACCTCAGAGCAGGTCACCACTCCGGCCTCCACCACTCCAGCGCCCACCCCCGCCCCCACTCCCGCACCCACAGCCGCTCCGCCGCAGCCCATCCTGGACTGCGAGTGCCTCGTGAACTTCACAACGGTGATGAGGTTCGAGGAGCCGGCGGACGGCAGCGCTCCGCAGGATATCGACCAGCTTGTCCAGGGCATCACATCGGACTTTGAGATGACGCTAAACCAGAGCTTGGGTGAGCATTGCCAAGGAGGCTGGCCCTGATTAAAGCACAGGTGGTGCGCTGAGGACTTTCAGTATTTTTTGCACCTGCTGCATTATTTGGGACACCAGCACAACACCCGCAAGTGTTGGTGTTTTCAGGATTTTAGGGTGAAAACTAATGAGCGCAAAGTAGGTAAAGACTTGCAACAATTAATCATATCATAATTACATACATAGAATATCGTCAATAGTAGTACATATAGCTCTCGTCAACAGTGGAGCTAAATGGTATATAGCTTAGCATATTAATCTCGAAAATTTATTTTTTACAAGGAAATCTGCTAGTTGCCACTATTAAGTCGCCAGAAGGTGGTCTTTGTGACTACTGTATACAGCTCACCAGAAGCAAAACATTGTACCCGGGTCGCCTCAACGGTGCTCATCCTAGACCCCGCTGTACGCCTAACTCGTGTGGCGATGTCCCAGGATCGGATGCCGCGTGGTCGTACGTTCAGCGCGGCCGCAAGATCGAGAGGGTGACGGCAGTGACGACGCCCGACGGCGAGGTGGACACCGTGTCGCTGGCGGGCCTGGACCTCACGGATGTTGTGGCGTTCCACAACTGCGACGAGGCGCAGCTTTGGGCGGCACAGCTGACGCAAGACAGGACTTGGCCGCGGCAGGTAGGGCCGGTAACGCTGACGCGGCGCCCCCGGCTCAGTTAAAGTACGAAATTCAAAGTACGAACCATAGGAACAAGGCAACGCAAAAATGAAGAGACGGCATATGTTCGACACACCTTCTTGTCCCACCATAAAATGATGGTCTTGCTGGGTTCTGAACGCCGGCTTTTGTTCCGGGGGGAAGATCACTCTTCACAAGGCTGGCTCCGCAGCCCTTGTCGCACATTTCGCTACAAGATAAGCTGTATGTCATTTATGTCGACATTGTCTGCGATCCGTATCATTGCCGTCATCCAGCACATGATTGTCTCTATCACCTTGGCCATTGTCTATTGTCTATGTACTATTATATATTGCCACACCACTACCAGTACAGCGTAAAGGTTAAAACCTCTGCTTATTTCCGATGGCTACCGTGTACATTGTGATCGAACTTTGGCTGCTTTGCAGGTCTTCAACGAGACCCTCATCCCGGGCCTGGACACCGTGCGCGTGGTCGATGCTGAGTACGTGCCCGCTGCCGACGGCGGACCGGGCTGCGCGGTGGCTGTGACCGAGGTCCCCACCCCGGCACCCACGCCAGCCCCGACTCGGCCGCAGACACCGGCCCCCACCCTTGCGCCCACGCCCGGACCGACGTACCCCTCTGGCTGCGCCGACTACTACGCCGTGACCTGGCATGTGAAGGTGCCCAACCCCGCTTGCCATTGTAACCTTCACCATTCCCATATTTATTTGTGGCAAAGTGTAGTATCACTCAATGAACCAATTCACGCTGCGCTTGGCACGACGCTCGTCCGTAACGCCATGTTCACCAACACGCAATATCGCTTTCAGCACGTTTTATTGTTTTGCTTACCGCCTACCTGTTGCTCCGGCTCTCTCTCCCTCTTACTCTGAACCCATTGCGAACATCGCGGCAGGCCTTCCCACACCCGAAGACCGCGGATGACGACGAATCAAGCAGCGAGGGCATGGTGTGGCCGGAGGTGACCCCCGCGCATTCCGCCCCCTCAGAAACCCCACACTGACACTCCCCTGCTCACCGCACTAACTAGAGAAAGCCCCTACCAAAAGGCGTAAAATCAATGCCCAAACACCGCCATGCTCAAATTGCAGGTAGCGACGCACTTGGAGCATTAAAAACCTCCGCAACATGATAAAAGAGCACAGTGAGCCTTACCGTACATACACAAAGAGTCTGCGGATGAGTACCGGTTTTGACCCTTCCCCCAACGAATAAGAGGGAAGCGCTATTCTACCGGAGAAATAATGAATAAGAAGTAGGCGCAAACACTACATGGAACCCCCGAGGTGGAGCTATTAATAATATTGTAGGCCCCCGCACCGATGTTAAGTCTACTGATATATACATGCAATTTGCATACGGCCAAACTTTCTCCTCTTATTCCGGAGAGTGTCAATTTGCCGGCGCCGCGCCGCTCACGGTAGTCGCTGTACGGCCCACTGGTAGTATTGTTAGGCTAGGAAATGCTGGGCTTATTGCTGTCTGATCGAGCAACGGTCCAAGGCCTCGTCGTCACAGCAGCCGCTGCAGCGTCGCGCTGACCATGCAATGCGGGCGCTTCTGTGCGCGCCACTGCAGGAGTTGGAGAGCCACTGGGAGTACCAGACGCTGCCGGACATCCGCATCCTCGTGGCTGCAGAGATGGGCACCGACCCAGGCTCCCCTCTGATTCAGCACGACCCGCAGCACGACGTGGACTACAGGCACTGCTGCCCCCCCACCACCTCCAACACGTCCCCACCCACCTCTACACCCGGCTGTGCTTGCCTGCGAGCTGCATGTTCTCATATTTTCAGCATTGGCTGACTCGTCCCCGGATCTCTTTTATGGCACCAGGATGGAGCCTGTGCACGGCAGCAACTGTGGGGATCACGGCATCAAGAAGGTGGGGCGCCTGGCAACTCTTGACCCCAGACGCGGTAATACATATGTGATGTTTGCGCGCATAGACTTGTAAGCGCACATCTAGGTTTCGTAGTACAGCACAAGGTGTAGATCTCGTGCATTGGAGGAGGAGCCAACCATCGCCACCAGCGTGTGTCGGATTGTATACCAAACAAGGCGCAAACGGCGACATGATGGCGCTGCTGTCCGACGTTGTAAGCTGGCAACCACACTGACCGGCTGCCTGCTTGCCCCTCGTCGATGGCAGGTGGCTAAGTTTACGGCCCTGTTCGAATCCGGGAGCGCGGCTGATGGGTTTATGGACTGGGTGACGGCCCGGGATGGGCAGAACCTGATACAGCCTCTGCTGTGGTACGACCCCATGATCTGTGGGGCAAAGGTGAAGCCGGCAGAGCCGACGCACGTGCAGCGGTTCTGCGCTCCCGGCAGCTCTCCGGCGCCGGCCGAGACTCCTGCGGCTCCGGCCACCGTAGGCGCGCAGTCGTCGCCCGATCCGTTCCCCGGAGTCCCGGCTGCGACTCCTGACACCCAGCAGACAGACTCGCCAAAGCCCGTGGCGCCACCGTTAGTGACCAGTGCGCCTGAGGGGATGTCGATGGGCGCCAACACCTCGGCGCGTATGGCGTCTCGCTCAAATGTCCGGGCGGCGGCCGTTGCGGTGTGCAACCAGGTGTTCACCGTGCGCTGGCAGCTCCGGATCCTGCCGGGGTACGTCAACCAAGAGAGCGCCGTTGCGAGCAGCAGGCGCTGGTCGCCGGCGGCGGATGAGCACTTCTACGAGACCACCAGCATGCTGCTGCGACTGCTCACGTCGCGGCAGATGGAGCCGGGTACGAAGGCCGACTCGGATACCATCAAGCTCAGCGGCGCGATGACGCACAGCACGGGCCGCATCGGCGCCTTTAGTGACTGCGGGCGGGGCATTCTTAAGCATGTGCAGTACGAGTTTACGTTCAGCAGCCGGCACGACGCGCGGATCTTCCGGGACTGGCTGAAGCCTGACGACTCGGCCGAGGTGGCGCGGAGCCTGCGTATGCTGGACCCGGCGGGCGTGTGCGGAGCCGCGGGCTCGGTTAGCGACGTGCAGGAACGCACCCGGTGCGAGGTGCCAGGGGGCGCTGTTCACAAGTTTGAGAATTAGCGTGCTGCCAGGCCATCGCTTTGCCTCTACCTCCTCCCCCTTTTAATTTATATCCTCCCCCCCAATGTATGGATTGCCGAGGGGGCGACCAGACGGCTGTCATCATGAATACTGCACAGGCATCACGCACATACTTATAGCAGACAGCACATTGCATAAACCACTCAGCTTGGATGTCACAAATCAACCCTGGCAAGTTGGCAGTGGACAATCCGATACGACTAGTGGCGAAACACTCGGAGGTTTACTCTGAGACTTTACACTGATAGCGGATGTATGTAGCGGCTAGATACACATATTCCTTGGCTATGCACGGGGCTCGGGATGGAATACCGCTTCCCCGTATGTCACAGATGTTGACTGTGCAAAGCCGCAAGTCGGCGCGACCGTACAAGCCCGTCGATCATCGCTGCCGCATACCCTGCACTACACGCGACACTTTACATCGTCGGGGAAGCAGCGCATAAACTGCACATGCTTCTTGCACGAGGTCACTAAGAGATCAGTCTGCCTGCGCTGTTTGAAAGTCTTGTCTGATTTAAAGACATCTGCGGGTGGCCATATGCCCACTGCCACGCGCCCGGGACCAGTATAGCGCCAGGAATAGCCGCGCCCCAATAAAGTATGCGGAGATCACCTCCTCGCTGGTGCCGCCTAGTGCCGCCGGCGCCCGCCGGCCCCACAGGTGGAAGTGCTGACCCTTGGTGTTGCGCACAGCGCCGCAGCAGTCCGCCTACCGTGTCCTCGCAAGTGTCGCATCCGGCACAGCGGCTCCTGCAGCGCGTTCGCGATGGCCCCGTCCCGAAAGCTCACCCAGCGCCAGCCTGGGCGCACATCTGCGTCGTGCCAAAACGACAGCGGCTCACCAACAGGCCCACACGACTCCAAATTTTCATCAGCGAGGTCGATGTCGACAGTTTCCCACGCCAGCAGCCACTGCTGCGTTGGAATAGCTGTCCCGTGTACAGTCTCGTAACTCTCATAATTATGTCTAGTGCGTTTTCAAGCTAGTTGCTTGGATGTGTGACAATTACGATGTATAGCGACTATATACGCTACGAGCACATGTACGAGGAGTACCTGAGGGTACGACGAGTATATGTCACGCTGCCGTGGCAAGCGCTTTGCTTTTGAGGCGGATGTCGCCTCGATTGGTACACTTGGGGCCGAAAAAGGCATGTACGGAGATACACAATGGTGTTACCACCCCAGTGTTGAATCCACAGCAGCAAGGTGAAAAAATACTTTGACGGAAACTTCAGCAAGCTATGCACAGCAACAAGACAGTCGCCGGATTCCAGCGCTGTACATTCATGTTGAGACCCCCCCCCCCCCCCCCACACACACACCAGCCTCTTGGGGCAGAGGAAAGGAGAGAGGGCGGCGAGACAGCGCTTAGCAGGGTGGCTGCGCATCCAGGGTGCCAGGCGCCATCACATTGTGCAACTGCTGGCCCCACGCTCCCCGACCGCCAAGAAGTCGCTAAGGCGGCACATGAGCTGCAGCCGCTCTGTGGTGCGGCCCCACCGCACCAGATGCCGCAGCACTGCGTCAGCCCCATGCCAGGCTTCAGAGTCATATATACGATGGACAGACATGCAAGCATGCCCGCTCACCAGCCCGCTCCCCGCCCCCCCCCCCCCCCTCCCCCCCTGGAGGGCTAGACACCATCAGGAGGCGCATATGGCAATGGCCTGCAACCGGCGAGCTCTCATCTGGCGGTGGAGCCCCAATGGCATTATGTTTTCAGATGGAGAATGCGAGCAGTGGCCACTAGTGGCAACAGTAGGGTGCTGCTATCAGTATCTGCATCGCCGTCACCGCCTGTGTCGTAATTGACTTCATGCCACGGCAGTGTATCATCGCGCGCTGCGCCGCGGGCGGGTGAAGGGATATATGGATGTGCGATTGTGCGCCGAGCAGGGCCGGCGGATACCTGAGATTGATATTGCGGTGCGGGCAGACGGTCGGTACGCCCATCAGCTACAGAGTACTCCTACACTGCAGCAGATTCCGACAATAAGGTTATCATTATGAGATTACTGTTACAGTCTCATTCTGGTTCGAGTGACCACTGCATTACTTAACAGCCTTATTTCATAATAGTCGGGAGGAGCCGTAGCAGTGCCACTAATGAGGGAATCCAGTGGGTGTTTCAGAGACTACCTCAGTAAAAGTCCCATGACGACTAAACCCCCTAGACCCATCATCTACGGGTGCTGACGAGGAAAACCAGCGCTGCGAATCAGCACCTGCCCTGCCTGCCAGAAGTCGAATGCAAGCGAAGCTTTAGCGGACCTATAGCAATTGTTCTTACAGTTTGCATGCCAGACCAATTTGAGGCTAATAATAGTAAACATTCGTATCGGTGCGACAACACCCGTTGTGATCTATACTTTATTGCCATCCCAAACAGCACATACATGGCAACCCATCAAGTTGCATAAATTAATGTTGTCGTCGGCGAGGCGCCAAGCTGATGCCCAGGTGCGTTGGATAAGTGCGCCGTACCGAGCAGACGACAAGTTGGCAGCACGGCGGCGTGCGTTGCGGGGAGTTGCTGTCATCTATCAATACATTGTCCCCTGCAAATGTCGCAGAATAATCTGACCAATGCTCTTTACTGTGGGTGCTCCAAAACCATACAGTCCATCGGTACATGCCACGCCGGCTGAAAGCTGTCCAGGCTATACGGCGCATCCGCAAGCAAAATCACTGACGCAATCAAAATATCCCGAGTGCTGAACGCCCCACTCACCGCGCGTGCTAGGGCGCCTGTGGCTGGGCGAGCATGTCCTCGATGGCCCTGGAGCTGCAGATGGTCAAGGCCTGCTGGATGAGGTCGTCGGGCTGCATCTTGTACGCCGGCAAGCTCTTGGAGTTGAGGGACGCCACCAGCTGCTCAAAGGGCATCCCCATCAGCTCCTCCTCCGCACTCTTCAACAGAACCAGGCCGATGGCAAACACAATCTGGCAAGCCATGCCGACCACCGCCGGCCCGCGTTAGTCTGCAGGCGGCACCATGTTCACAAGCAGGCCGCTAGATGGACACGGGCGGCATTGGCATTGGCGGGGGGGGGGGGGGGGGGGGGACGGAGTACTAAGGAGGTCACTGCTGATTCCTCCCACCTTTATCCCCTCATGGAGAAAGATGTCCCAGCAGCGGAGCAGGTGGTCAAAGGGCAGGTTGTATGCAAAGATGGTGATGAACCACTGGCTGCAGTACATGGAGGGCAGCACGCCCTGCTCCTCCAGGTGCTCCGCCAGCATGGGCGCCTCCACCGCCAGCAGCGCCTGCATGTGCGACATGTACTGCTGCAGCAGCGGCAGCCCCATGGAGTACAGCCCCTCCATCGGCGGGTGGACAGCGCCCTGGTGGAGCAGGTTCGGCGCCCTCAGGGCTTCTGCGCCACAGCCAGCACCCAGTCCGGCAAGGCAACAGGGCGCGGCGTCACCTTGAGCAAAGCCACCAGCGTCCAGAATGCGTCCTCCTCGCTCATGTACAGCAGCAGCAGCCCCGCGATGAACCCCATCCCCTGCACGTACCCCACCTGAGGGCCCGTGGCGGTGCACCGCGGAGAAAACGCATCTCAGCCCTCCCCCCCTCCTCCCCCCTTCTCCTCCAACTGGGCACCGACCATCTGGCGCTCACTAGCATGGGCCGCCGTACCTGTCTATTGTACACGCTGTACGCCTTTAGCACGTTGTATAGGCTCCTTTGCCCCGGCCCCTGGGCGATGCAAGGAATGGATCAGCCTGGGGGGCCATGTGGAGCAAGCGGAGGAGTGATACGAAGGGGGGGGGGGGGATCCCACCTGCCGCTGCTGGTAGTACACATGCGAGGGGTAGGTCCGCGACAAGTCCCGCACGATCTCCAGCTCGGCGCTGGAGGACTCATACAACATCAGCTTCTCGTACACGCCCTCGTGTTGCAGCAGCAGATTCCGCCCGCCGCTGAAGAGCTGCCACACCACGCCGCGCAGCGGGTCCGGGACGCCCTTCCGGACTCTCCGCGTCAGCGTGGCCGGGTCGCGCTCTGCAAAGGCCTGCAGCGGCCGCGCATGCAGGCCGGCAAGCGTGAAGATGGCTCTGCTGAGCAGAGATAAAGAGCCACAGACACCCCAGGAGCAGCAGCTGGCCGCCACTCAACGCCGGCGAGCCATATATACTCATCAGTTTGTGCCAATGCCGTCCAGGCCTGCAGTATGAGCAGTGTGCCCATGGCACGCTACAGCTGCGCGCTTCAGACTGTGCGCCGTGAAACGTCAGGCGGCACGCCCTCCCAGCTGCGGCAGCGAACCTGAAAGTCAGAGCAGCATATGCCGATCATGTGCCGCCACTTTTTTATTTTACGATCCCCCGCCGTGGTATTGCCAGCACGCCGCCCGCTTGCGTTGGGGGCGCCGACTGCGCCCCGCCTCTCCCTTGGAACCGGGCTATCCGCCGACGCTTGCGGCCCCTCCAAACTGACGCGCAGTGAGCTCATCGAGAGAGGCGAGAGGGCCCGGTGGCGACCACCGCCAGCACTTGTGCGGTCGTTACGGTGGGCGGCGACCCAGTGGCCTGTGGGTGTCGGCCAGCCGCGGCACCTGCGATAGCGACTACCACTGCAACCGGGGCGGTCGCCCGAGCGTCTGTGCCTATGACAGGGTCGGCCCGCCACACCTCGCGACGCGCCGTGCAGCCGTGCAAGCCCACCGCTTGCGCAAGCTACACGGTCTGCTCAGCAAGGCGCGAGGCAAGCAATCACTTGTTCACTTGATGATCACTTGTTCTATCTCCCTGGCTTCTGGCCCGGATATTTTTATGGGGTTGGTTATGGTCTATTTCGCCGACTTTGGAGTTGTAGTGATGCAGTGGCGGCAGAAGGGTAAACAATAAGGATTAATCGTTTCTTCTTCTCACGACCACAGAAGCATTTTAAATTATTGAGCCGGACACTGAACGTTAATGTAACCCAGTCCTCGCTCTCCCTGCGCCCCTCGCGTATAACCTAGCGTCCTACCCGCATAGCTAGGGCTTAGCACACGCCCAGCCGCGCGGTAGTGCAACGATATCGCGGTGCAACGATATATCGTTTCTAAAATTCAAATACCCAATAGTGATAGGTTGCACAGTCGCCGGGCGCGAGGTAGGAGTTCAAATCCAAAGAGCAGCATATATATAAGGCTCGCGCTCGCGCTGATATATTCAATTACTTTGAACGGCCACCCTCTGCCCTCGGCCGCCCTCTTATTGTGATGCTTCCAGCACTCGGCGATAGTCCGCACCATGCTACCGGCGACTACATCACGCACCAAGGGGTCGCATCGAGAACGCATCGGACGGGATAGGCGCATAACACAGGTGCCAAATAAAGGGGTCGAATGCTGGTGTGCGGAAGATGTTGTTGGCGAATCTTGTGTCACGCACACCTTCGGCAAACGTCACTCGGCGACCTCTCGCACCACCGTCGGCACGAGAGCCAAGCGAGGCTCCCCCGCCCGACGACCCTAAGAACCACCCTCGCCCTCCGAACAACATGAGGCACACGCCCCGAAGCCCTACCTTATGGGACGATCGGATGCTGCCTCATGGCCAGCGGCTTTTGCGCGTCTCTCCCGACGACCGCGAGGCCCACTACGTTGTACCGGCACACAAGACTCGCATAATAAATCACCACAGCTACAAAGACTTTGTCAGTGTGGGTTTCAGATTCGTGATTATTGAAGTGATTTGACAATGCGGACGGTATTATGCTCGGTTGGTGCGACTCCGCCAGGGGTCGTGACGAATCTCCAAACCGGAGGACTGCTTCCTAGACGCATACCGGTCTAGTCGCACAATGGCGGAGGTCAAGGGTAAAATACAGGTGCGATAGTATTCTATCACACAAAGTCGCTCATACACGTATGTCGTTAACATCAACCGGGACAATATGTCCCGACCGCACAGTGTTAGTCGCGATGTATCGACAAATCGTTACAAGTGCGGCGGCTTTTTATCACCCACAATCGTTAATACGAGTATGTCACCAACCCGAACAATAGTCACGCTATATATCGGATCAACGTGACATCCTTACAAAGTCGTTAACGCCGGACATTATGTCCCGACAATATTAGTAGTAAGTAACGATATATCGTGTCGACGATAAATCGTTACATGTGTTGTAGTGTTTCATCACCTACGGTCGTTCATACAAATATGTCGATGTTATCATCAACCCCGGACAGTATGTCCCGACCGCTCAGTGTTAGACACGCTACATCGTACCGACGATAAATCGTTACAAGTGCGGCAGCTTTTTATCACCCGCAATCACAGGTATAATAAATAATACGAGTATGTCACCAACCCGGACAGTAGTCACGCTATATCGGGTATGACTCAACGTGAAATCGTTACAAGTTCGCGACGCCGGACGTTGGGTCCCGACAGTATAAGAATGCAATAACGATATATAGTGCCAACGATTCATCGTTACATGTGATGTAGTATTTTATCACCCACACTCGCTCATACAAGTTTGTCGCTGCTGTCATCAAATCCGCACATTATGTCCCAACCGCACAGTGTTAGTCATACTATATTGTATCAACGATAAGTCGGTATCTATTTTATCAAAAGTGCGGCAGCTCTTTATCACCCAGCACGATCGTTCATACGAGCATGTCACCAACCCGGACAGTACTCACTCTATATCGGGTCACGTGAAATCCTTACAAGTCGCGAACGCCGAGCATTATGTCCCGACAGTGTTATTAAGTAGCGATATATCGTGTCGACGTTAAATTGTTGAAGGTGCGGTAGTATTTTATCACCCACTATGGTCGTTCATACATGTATGTCGCTCTTGTCATCAACCCCGGATAGTATGTCATGACCGCACTGTGTTGTCACGATATATCGTGTCGACGATAAGCAAGTGCAATAGCCGTGTATCACCCATGATCGTTCATAGGATTATGTCACCAATCCGGACAGTAGTCAGCACGCCGCATCGTCGTATCAACGATACAATGTTCTAAGTCGCGAACCCCGGAGATTATGTTGCGACAAGATTACATATTCCGACAGTATTTTGTCCCGACAATACTAGATATGTCGGACATTATGTCCCGACAGTATTAGATCCCGGCAATATATCGTGTCAACGTTAAATCGTTTTATGTAATGTAGTATTTCACCATCCACAGTCTTTCATACAAGTATGTCGTTCTCATCAATAACCCCGCACAATATGCCCCGACCGCATAGTGTTATTAGTCACGCTATATCCTATCAACGATAAATCTTTACAAGTGCGGTAGCTTTTAGCACCCACGATTGTTCATACGAGTATGTCGCCAACGCAGTCAATAGTCACGTTAATTTATGTCGAGTCAACGTGATATTGTTACAAGTCATGAACGCCGGACATGTCCTAAGAATATTAGTAACGATATATCGTGTCAACGATAAATCGATACGTGTGCGGTAGTATTTTATCACCCACGATTGTTATATAAGTATGGCCGTGTGATCGCGATATCATCAACCATGGACAGTGTCGCCCTCGGCGAAAACATGGGTCACCCCAGCAATACCCGTCGAATCTTGTAAAATCATCATCGTCCGCTAGACGATGGGGCCACTCACTTAGTTTTGTGATGGCCTCTTGCCCGCACAATACTGAATCGAGGTTTCGGACCGTGCAGAGTGCTCACCATACCCCCGGAAACGGGACAAAACCTTCCACCCTCCGCTCTCACTGCTACTGCACGACAAGCTCAAGCCGAGGCTCCTCTCTCTCTTCTCCCCGCAGCCCCCTCCCGGACGACCCCTTCGATATGTCTGGCAGCGGTTCACCCACCGCCCCCAAGATGGTCGACGCCGGCAAGGCGGCGGCTGTCGACGGTATCGAGACACCGGCTACTGCGCAAGATCGTGTCGGGGTGGTGCGTCGTGAGGCGGAAGACCCCAGAATGAAGCAGCTAATCCATGAGCAACTCTCCATGTTCTTCGCTATCCAAGAGTCTTCTATGCCGCCGGCTGCCGTTGGCGAAGAGGACGCCATTCCGAGCGGGAACGAGTCCCGCATGCTGGTGGTGTGGACCAAGAACGTCCGTGCGACCTTCGTTCCCTCGAGCGAGCCCAATTACCTTGATTGGAAAACTGCACTCGCTGCTACTGTGCCCGGTTTCGAGAACGGGATGCCTCCCCGCAGTCTGCGACGCCCGGGGCTTTTCCCCATTGCCCTCGACCGCGTGCTCGAGTACCTGCTTGGTAAACCTTATCTTCAGACGGCAGTGGACGAGTGCTACCACGTCGCGTGCTACGGGGCCTTCATCGCCGGCTTGCTTGGTCATTGAGCTACGCAAGCTGCTGGCCGCGGCGTGCGTCACTGACGGGATTTCGCCGGCTTTCGGACAGCGGCTCGAGGCCGTCGTCCACAGCATGGAGGCCGTTGGCGACGGTCATCGGATCCGCTTGGCCTACCTCCGCATGCAATGGGACACGCAGATGCACAATGGCGACACCTTTGCCCCCGATGTCGTGCAGCGGGAGCGCTACCTCCGCCTTGGCATCGAGAACCTGGGGTCGCCCGAGTTCGCCCCGTTGTTGGAGCTCTACAAGCACCGCGTCAACGACGCGAACATCGCAAGCGATGCGAAGACATAAGCATGTCAGCGCTTTGCGGTGAAGAGTAATTTAGCCTATTTTGCATCGCGGAATTCATTTTGCACCGCATGGTTTGGTTATACCCTAGTTCCCGGGGCTACTATCAGTGCTTAAGACTCACGGGTGGTGAAGCTTGGGTTTGTAGACCTATAGGGTATAGTGCAACATTCGTCAGCGTGCATGACAGCCACGACGCATATCCAATGCTGGTTTTGGAGCATTTTGTCCAAAATGGGACAAGATGAGGCAAATCAATATTTATTATGATGATTAAATCCACCGGCTAGCCACAAGACGTTGCTAATAGTTTACTCGTTGAGCATCCCCAACTCAAGCAAGTCCTTCTTCGTGGCTGCGTGAAACTTGACGACTCCACCGGGTTTGCGTTGCGCTGGGGTGGTTGACATGACGTGGACGCAGTTGTTTCGTGGCTGGCTGATTTGCCACCCACTTGGCGCGTATGTCTTCACGACTTGGATGCTTTTACCGTACCACTTCTTTCCGACCATGGTGCCGTCCTCGTTGAACCCCTCGCGACTTCCCGAAGCGTCGTGGATGGCCTTCGCGTACGATATGGGGACGGCTTCAACAAGCTCCCAAGGAAGCGTCACGCACTTCTCCTAGCTTATGTCGACCGGCTTCTTCCCTCCTTTTGTCTGCGCATACAACCATAGGGGCATGAGAGGTTTGCCCTTTGCATCGGCATGGAAGGGCTCGTATAGGCCACGGTCAACGTGATCTTCGGATAGTCTACGCGGCGACTTCACAAGCCGATACGAATCTCGACTCCCAATCACAAGAGTTTCAGGGCACTACGTCTTCGTCATGCACCTAATGATGGCCAAGAACCGCGAGCTATGTTAGTCCCGAGCGAGACGCCATACCATTTTCGTCCTAGGTGGGACAAATAACAAGCAAGGCAGGATCTGAACCAAATTGCATTTTGTCCCGTAACTGGCAAAAAATGACAAACAATGGGACTCACATCGGAGACGTCGAATGACAACGAGGTAGTTCGTGCCCTTATATTGGCATCGCCGGGCGATGTGTTGTCATTGAAGCCTCTCCTTGGCGCCGGCGTGCACTCCTGGAAGGCGCTGTCATCTTGAAGCACTTGAGTTCGAACCGGCTTCAACGCGAGCGGCTTCGGCATTGTTGAGGTCGGCGTTGGTAGCCATCGTGTGACGTGCCTCAGCAGACGCGCTCTGCCCGTGCTCGCGCAAGAAGTCGTCAACTTCCTCTTTCCGCTGCGGCCAGAACCCGGAGAAAGCTGCCGAAGGAGCAATTTGCATCTCATCCAAGTCGTTGAGCAGGTTCTTACAGCTCTCGCGCTCGACATGGGAGAAGTGCCACTGGACCGACATGTCCGTGATGTACGACCTGACCTTCTTGAAGTCACCCAAGTACCTTTGGACCTTCAGCGCGTCGGGCTTTTTCTTGTCGCAAAGAGCGTACAAAAGGGGCCGGCCCGCACGAATCTCGGGCGTCCCCGTTGGCCGCGCTCTTCAAGATCTGCACGGGCTCGGGAAAGCGGTGTGTTGGACCACAAATAAGGCGGTGCGCAACGAGCCGCCAGACGTGCGGCGTCATCACGGGTGAACTCGAATTTGTGCGGATTTGCTGATGTCCTGAGTGTGTCTTGGAAATGGGGCCTTAACCACGACTCAGAGCAGTCGAGGGAGAATGAGAGCTCAGAAATCTCCGGAGTGGGCGAGAATGCCTTCGCCACCAAGCCAAGAAAGGCCTCGACTGTGTAGGCGGAGCTGCGAGATAGCGCAAGAGTGATGCGGCTGAAGATCTGGTCAACCCGTTCATGAGTGTGCCCGACAGGCAGGAAGACCAAATGAATGACGTCACAGATGCCGATGGACACAAGCCAATTGCAGAGGGCCGCCACGTTCCTATTCTTGTTGTCCCGGACGGTGTTGCAAGTCCGCCCTGGGCGTGGGTGTCTAGATCTTCACGGACCCGTCGGTGCTTGTTTCTCTTCCGAAGGGCAGCGACGACCGGCCGGCCGATGTTGGGCTTTTTGGGTATGGTGGTATCCGCGGGAACACTGTTGCTGTCGATACCACCATTGCCCCTATCTTCGGCGTGTCAAGCTCGGACGGATCCAACGACTGCATTGCGGGCTGCAGAGCGCCACAAAATCCAGAAGTATGACGAGGGTGTCCGAAACGCCGCCGGCATGCTTCGCTTTGTTCCTTTCGCCGTTTCCGAGTTCGGCTCGCTGGCCCCGCACGCTGAGGCCTTCTTGGTGGAGCTCGCGAAAGCTAGCCACACACACACTGGCCAAAAAATCGGCCAGCTCTTGTCTGCGTGGCGCCGCCGTTTCTACTTGCTCATCAACATGGCACATGCAGACAACGTTCTTGGCGGGGTCGCGACCGCGCGCGCGGCACATGATGGTGCTCCTGCGCCTGCGTTGCGTCGCTCGTCGATCGGCCTGTGTTGCTATGACCCGGGTCATTGGCTGCAATAAGCGTCCTCGCCGCGGCTGATGGCCTACCCCGGGCGGGGCGGTGATCCCTTTGGTTCCTGGCTGCTTGGCGACTTCGTGGTTCCCTTGGCTCTCCCTTGGTTCTTGGCTCCCTGGCCTCCTGCTCGAC
>VCJN01002821.1:0-11406 GCA_006384855.1 Tetraselmis striata
CGGCCAGCCTGTCGGACGCGGCGTCGCGGCAGGCGGCGGAGCTCGGGGAGGCGCGGTGGGAGGCGAGCCAGGCGCACGCCGAGGTCGCAGCGCTTCGGGAGGCGGTGGAGGTAACGACGCAATTGATTTTACTATTGCATCCCCTGCATACTGCCATGCGCTCTCTCAAGTGGACTCCAGTCGCGTCGATCCGAGTCGAGTAAAAATGCGGGGCTGAGCCACGTTTATTTGGTTTTTCATCCCTTGGTCCAGGTGGAGCGGGAGGTGGTGGCGCAGGGCGAAGAGGAGCTGCGCTTGCAGGCAGCCGCGCGCACCGCAGCCGAGGCGGCGCTGCACAGCGTCGGGGAAGAGCTGGATATGGTATCGCAGGCGCGCGAGCTGGCGGAGGAGGCGGTCGAGGCGGGCGAGGAGGCGCGGGCCGCCTTGGCGGCGCAGCTCGATGAGGCGAAGGCCGCGCTGGATGGAGCTGTCGGCAACCGGCGTGAGCTGCAGGACGCTACGGCCGTAATCGCCGACCTTAAGGTGCGCCGTCAGAGGGCACTCGAGTCAAAATACGAATCATTGGTGCCATGTTCTTTTGTGTCGGCGCAGGTCCGACGTCATTCTCATGTGCGTCTAGGCCACATTAGGCAAGCATATCAGTGTCGACTGTCGACAATGACTCCAAGCATCCATCGCTGTCGGCTTCGTTATAGATGCGATCAGCGAGACCCCGAGGTGACTTGTATTAATTATTTTGCCGCTGCTCCTGCCCCTCAGGTGGGCGTGGAGGCCGGCGCCAAGTCGTTGGCGGCTCTGGTTAACGCGGTGCAGGGCCTGGAAGCTGCACTCGCCAAGGCATCGGTGAACAGTCCAACGCGATGTCGACCCGATCGCATCGCCTTGGACGAGGCGGAATCGACCGACCTGCCGTCGCTGCAGGCGCGCCACGAAGCAGCGGTGGAGCGGGTTGAATCGCGGCTCGCACGTGCCCGCGAGGAGCGCACCGCCCTGGACGAGTTGGCGAGCTTTGTCGATGAGCGCCGTACGGAGCTGGATGCAGTGCGCACGGAGGCGAGCCACTGGCGGAATGCCCTGCGCGGCGTGGTTGGGGTGCTGAGTGCCGGTGAGCGCAAGCTTGCGCCGCTGAGCGAGGAGGAGCAAAGCGAGGGCAGCGATGCGGAGCCAAAGGGGGGCATGTCTCCATCGACCGAGAGCGCTGCGGCTCTGCGCAGTGCCGAGGAGCTCCGGGCCCGGCTGAAGGCCGCGGCGAAGGGTCGGGCGCAAGCGGAAAGGGCCGCTGCCGACCTGCGCGCCAAAGTGGCGGGCCTGGAAGACGCGGTCGTGCAGCTCCGGCGGGGTAGCGATGCCGCCGACTTGAGGGTGAGCGCCCCTCTCCCTCAACCGCGTCCATGCCATGCGATTGCCGGACCTATCAGTAATTGACAACGTTACATTGAGTGTTGTCCGTTGCATAACCATTAGTTAGTCGTCTGTCTGGCTCGCTCTCAGGTTCGTTTGCAAGACGCGCTGACGAAGCGGCGAGAGGCCGTGGCTGCGCTCGAGGCGGCTCTCTCGACCCGCGATAATCCTGGGACGCCACCTGTGCGTAAATGGAGGAAGGCGCGCTGGAGTCGGTCGGCAGACGCCTGGCGGCAGTCGGTGGCGGAGGCCGGCAGCGGCGGGTCGCCGCTTGTGGCCGAGGGGCTGGCGGTGGTGGCCGAGCTGGAACGGGCAGTGGAGGAAGCGGAGGGCGCGGCGAGCGAGCTGGCGGTGGAGCTGCGCATGTTGCGCGTGCTTCGCGCCGAGGCGGAGTCGGCTCGGTCCGAGGCGAGGGCGGAGATGGCCGGCGTGAACATCGCCCTCGCGGAGGCGGAGGCGGCCCTGGAGGCGGAGCGCGCCGAGTCGGCGCAGCTGGCGTCCGACTGCCGCTCGCTGTCGGTCGCGCTACGCACCGTGAGCGAGGCCGTCAGCGGCGGCTCCTCGACCGTCAGCCCTCTGGCTTGGCGCGTCCAACTGCCTCGCGGCTCCACGTCCTCTACTTGCAGCCAGTCCAGCGTGGGCAATGCCAACGCCGTCGTTGACATGGAGCTGACCGGCGACGCCGGGAGCGGCAGCCATGTGTACTGCGACGCGTCGTTTCTGTCCGACGACGCCGCTTCGGCGGGCCGCTGGGCCAGTAGCCCCGGACCCGCGTCGCCGGCCGGGAGGCAGCCACTACGCGATCGTAACGGTCGCCCGGCATCCCTCGCCGTGGTAAGCCCGGCTGGGAGCAAGGCGGACAGCAACCGGGACGACTCGCTGCCGAGCAGCCCCACATTCGCCATCCCCTCCCTGCTAGGTGGCACCGTCGTCGTGAAGGGCGTCGCCGTGTCGCCGCGCCCCGCCCGCCGAGGCGCGCCCTCCCCGCTCGCGCCATCTCGCCGCAGCGCGTCGACCGCCTCGGCGCCGGACAGTCCTATATGGGAGGTTCCCTCCCTGCTTGGCGGTAGCGTCCGGGTTGCGCCTTCACCCCGCAAGCAATAGCGGCGGTGATTGAGTGGGGTAGTGCCGCCACGAACGATCGCATGGCACAAGCAAGGAATTTGCACATCACCACATATTAAGGCTCGAGTTGTCTCCCTGCCTTTGCTGAAGAATTATCCCAGCAAGGGTTCTGCGGGTCGCATTGTTTTGCATCTTATGCGCAGCAACAGGTTTTCATTTGACTGTGTTGTAAACATTGTGTTGGCGGGCACTGTTGCATGGCCGCTGTTGTAAAAAACACTGTTGCTGCAGCGCGGTCTCAGCTTTTAGGAATTCCATCGCCCGGTGAGATCAGTCTGCCTCAGAGGATGGGGTAGTGGAACGGATTCGTTGCGCACCTGTCCATATGTCATGTGGGTACGTGCAGTGCGTTGCTTTATCATGCCAGAATGTCGCAACTGACGATGTGAATTACATATCTCCGCTTGCCAACATCAATTACCGCCTGCCTGCCTGAGTTGACTCAGGATGATGTAGTATGTTGCAGCCGTGTGGCTACTGCTCTGCCAGGCGAGGAGCTCGCCTAGCACCACGGGCAGCCGCTGATGCTCGCGGAAGTACTTGTTTAAGGCGGAGAAGTACTGCTGTAGCGACTCCGCCGCAACGGTGCCTCGGAGGCCGAGCCACGCCGTGCACCGGATGATAGTGTCCGGCGTGGCGTCGAGCGAGCGGTTGTCCTCCTTGTTGCAGAAAGCGGCGAACGTGCGCATGCCGCTGCCGTAGTTGTTGTAGATGCGCGGCGCGAGCGAGCCCGTCAGTAGGTCGAGCGCCGTGGTACCGATCACGGCGGTGCCGGCCGAGCATGTCGCTGAGGTCCCGAGTCATCGTCGCTTGGTGGTTTGGGGGTGGCACGGGGCTTGGTGGCTGGAGTGTTGTACAAGTCGAAGCGCAGCGCGCGCCCGGCGCGCGCGGAGCGTACGGGTACCGTGCTGCGCTCGTGAATGACGAAGCGCGCTCCGTCCGCGCACAGACTAGAAAAGACCGGCAGGGCAATGCGTAAGGTCCCCTGCTGGGCGTAGAGCCAGGCCGGAGAGGCAGTTGAAAGGCCGCCACGCTGCTCCAGGCGGGTCGTCCGACCCCCACGCGCGCCCCGAGCCTGCTTGAAAAGAAGAGGTCGAGGGTAGTCGAGAAGACGATCGTCTCGTCGGAGAGCTCCCAACAGTTGTTGATACCACCGACGGCCCGGCCAGTGCGGCGCGATGACCATCACTGTGAGATTCAGATGTGACGTAAATGTGCCCTACTGGTGACGAACGACGACATACGGGGACGATACGGGACGGACGAGGGACGTGGATTTCATACCCAGTAGCGACGACTATCGCGCGCGACCTGTAAAGTACTATATGAATTTCTCGTTTCCATAATTTCATCAAATTGATATGCGCACGCGGGCTCGCGTGTCGCCCGCCGACGCGGAGCACCCGGGCTAAGTACAGGCGGATGTACGCACTCATTGCACATCGCCGCACATCGCTGCACACCGCTGCACACCGCGGGGTCGTTGGCGTCGCAATGCGCCACGCTGGCGGGCCGCGCCCCCGGCCCCTGCCAAGGAGTAATCACGATAAGTACTGGCACGGCCGACTCTCGCACAGCAATGGTGCTTAGTTCGCGCGAAGCGTTGCGGCACAGCATGCATGTGCCGGCAGGGTGCCGGGAGTGCGTGGCAAACCATGATCGCAGGCTGCCGGCATGCGGTCATGGCTTGCGCGGCAGTCCCGGCGGAGGTGTGGGCCGGTGTCGCGGAGGCGCTTTTATTACATTGCTGGGCTTCACTTCGCCGTTGTGGGCGGTGCCCACCACAAAACAGCTCCTGCCTAATGTTCTATACATATGAAATTCAGACTTTAGGGGGGCGGCTAGGGCACCTTCGTGAGGTCTGCCACAGTTGGAAGCCGCGCCAAGTGTTCCATGGAAGCTGTGAGGATACTGTGCCTTCTTGGGCTTACCGTTGGGAAATACCCCTCGCGCCACTTATGAATGGGTTCCATGTGCGCAAGCCTTGGCGGGGAAGTCGCGGTCCACGTCAAAGGGGCATAGGGGAGGAAAGACCCCACGTGGTGCGTGCTCCCGGGGATTGCCGCTCTGTCTGTCTCCCACTTGTGGGCTTCCTTTGTGATGTCGGACAGGAACCGGCTGAATCTGTCCGTCTGAATCCATGTGTGGGTGAGGGCTTCTTGCACCACGCGTGCGGTCAGCCGCATGAGTTGGAACAGCGGGAACTGCTCCGCATGGGCCCCAACGAGGAGAGGCTCCATAGCCCCGTCGTCATCGTGCTCGACGAGTACAGCGGCCTGCTTCGCAGCGATCTCGAGCATATCCTCGGCGCCTTGCAGCCACACCGAATCCGAACCGCGGAGGTATGTGAGACGCGTATCAGCGTCGACGATGTCCCCGTCCAGATCGGGCTGATCAAGCAGGAAGAGCTTGTACTGGGCGAGCGCGTCAGCGCCGACATCCAGCAAAGTGTGCCAGTGCCAAGCGTGGCGCAGGGAGCGGTAGAGGGCCGGGTTGCTGGACTGGGTGGGAGTCCAGCCGCCCGGGAGATGGATGTATTCCCCTCTCATGTCCTCATCGGTGAGTCTATTTTGTAGCGTGTTCTCCTCCGTCCACGCTCGCGTATGCTAGTTGGGTGCGTGTACAGCGCTCCACCATCCTGGCCCTTTTCTGGGGTGTCATGGATAGTGCCATGGTGGGTGGTGCAACTGGTGACACTTCGTCGCCTCTTGTGATTGATATCCTTGCGAAGCAGGCGGCGTCGCGCGTCCGTACCGTCGCGGCGCTGCTGCGTGCGCGATATACATATCGCGGAGTGGGCAAGTGCTGCCGTCGCTAGGTGTGCGTGAACATAAAGATAAGCGGCGATATACACCCGATATTAGCCCGGTGTATTGACGCTTATTTGCGTAGTCGCAGCGCGAGTAGTAGTACGATGTATCGGTCACCGCCGCTCACCGTTGAATCAAGCGCGGACAGCCGCGCACTCGCATCTGTGTTGCCTGCCGGTGGTGGGTTACATCCACCCCAACTCTCAACCCCCCCCCCCCCCCCGCCCCCCCCCCCCGCCCCCCGCGCGCGGCAGCAGGCATGCCGGCAAAGGGATGGATAGCGAGTGTGTCGAAGGATGGCGTGTACTCATGCAAGCACTGCCGGGGCACCGTGGTGGGCACATGTGAAAAGCTGGCGCGAGAGCGGCACTTCCGGAAATACCCGAACTGTAGCCACTCGTTGAAGCGTGCGGCTAAGTTGCGCCGCAAGGCCGCCTTATCACAAGCAGCAGCAGCAGGGGCGGCAGCAGCAGCAGCAGCAGCAGCAGCAGGGGCGGCACCAGGAGTAGTTGCAGCCGTCGGAAACGCCCCGCCGGCGCCGGTCTTGGAGGACGATGTGATGGGCGTGGGGGAGGACCCCGTTGGCGAAGACGGTATGGACATCGACGCGCCTGCGTGGCCGCCGGCGGGCGTGGAAGCCGCCGATGAGGATGTGATACGGGAAGGCGATCCCGGTGACTTCTACATGAAGGTCATCGCCAAGAAGTTCCGGGGAGTATGGCACTACGGCGTGATAACCGGCGTCGTTACCGAGTGGGTGTTGGAGGACTACGGCGGGGCGACCCAGTGGTGCGCTGTTTTCGAGGACGGTGACACTGTGGACCTTCTGCGTTCAGAGGTGAGTGGGCCCGGCCTGTGTGCTGGTGGCACCACTCACCTGCGGTTGTATGGAATCACACGCACCCGCCCGGTCGGCGTGGCAGGTTGTGGAGGCTATGGCGGCTGCACAGGAGCACCCCCCTGTGGATGCGGACGGGGAAGCTCGCTTGGTAACCGTCCCTGAAGGCGATGACCAGTCCAGTGAATCCGAAGAGGAGGGCTGGGAAGGGGGGGGGGACGCGGCTGGCGCCGGGTGGACGAGCGATGAGGAGGAGGAGGAGGAGGAGGCGCACCTCCGGGCGTGGGAGTCTGCGGCTGTGCCGGGGTCCGAGACGAACGCCCTCACGTTTGCAGTCATGAAGTGCTCGGCCCAGGTGAAGAGCAAGAATTCCAACAACTCCGCTGACAGCGAGTGGCAGCTGTTGCATGACATCATGCCCGCCGGCTTCACCTGGGGTGGGATGGCCGTGCCACGCAGCCACAAGGCGATGCGGAAGTTCCTGCGGGTACGGCCGGGATGTGCCTGGGTGTGTGCGTGCTTGACGCGGCGCGTCTTGGGGTGTCAGGCCCCTCACGCTCCTCGCCTCCCGATGCATGCAGGTGCCTGATACATCTAGATATGTCCGGCACATGTGCCCCAAGGGGTGCGTGGCGTTCAGCGGGGCGCCCGGGAAGGCTGCCGAATGGGCGAACCTCCCCGACCAGCACTGCCCGGAGTGCAATGCCGACAGGTTTATCCGCACGCCGCAGTCCCTGAAGCTCACGGCTGCACGGGTTTGGTACGTCTTGAGCGTGGTGGACATCATCAAGGGCTGGTTCCGAGACCCTGTGTGGTACGCTTGCTGGAAGAAGGGGACGGACGTGTCTATCAACGCCTTCCGCGCCTCGTCGGAGGCGGAGCGCCTTAATGAAGGCGGGCACGGCACCGGCCTCGCCGCAGGAGACTTCCTCCATGCCGACAACGGGATCTACACACTCACAGATGATGGCTTCCTGTCGCACCTTCGGGCCACCCAGTCTGTCACCGGGGTTGGGATCAGGTGTGAGGACATGCCGCCCCACATGCTGACCTCCAGGAGCAACTGGCACCCAGTCGCACTCATCGGCCCCCCGGAGCCGCCCAACCTGGGCAAAATACTGTTAGAGGTGCTGCACGAGCTCGCGGTGCTTGGCGAGCATGGAGTGAGGGTCACCCCCGCAGACGGGGGGGAACAGTTCGTGCACAAGGTCTTCCTCGGTACGTGGGTGTGCGACGCCCAGGGCAGACGAAAGATCTTTATGCGGGGGGGGCCTAGCCAGCTCAGAGGTTGCCCCTGGTGCCGTCTGAAGAGCCATGTGGAGGGCCCGGACGGCACGGTGAAGGTGGCGCCTGCGGGGTATGCAAAGGACGTCATCCAGAGGGTGGATGGCGTAGAGTACCAGGCTGTGCGCACAGGCGCGAGCTGCCTCCTGCTCTCCGGCGACCAGATGCTGGAGCAGATGGGCGTCATCGGCCAGGTACAGGAGGACTTGGCCAAGTCGGACCTCGATGGGGATGAGGACGGCGAACTGAGCTCCGCTGCCCGGCGTGCGTTCAACACAACCCGGCTGGAGCAGGCCAAGCAGAACACTGGCTGCCATGGCGTGTGCCAGGTGCCTGTGGTCCTGGGCTATGTCAGCATGGTCAACCTCTTCCCCCTCGCGCCGGACCACCTGTGCTTTTTGGGCTTGGGAAAGGACTTTTGGAGGAACTTCCTCGACGTGCTGGGCCACGTAGGATTTCGGGCTATGAAGCAGGAAGACCGGCGCAAGGCTTTAGTCCTGATACCCAGCAACTTTGGACGCGGGCTGCGCCCTTCGTTTGCGGTGTCCAAGAAGTCGAAAGGTAAGCCCCCCCCCCCCCCTGGGCGTGGGCGTGGGCGTGGGCGTGACGGCATTCCCCTTCATGACTGCAGGGTCAGGCAAGGTGACGGTGCTGTCCGGCTGGGTCATAGAGGACTGCTGGCACCACTCGGAAACGTTTTCCCTTCTTACCGGCGGTCCGCTGTTCGAGGAGGCCCGGGTGAAGGCGATCATGACCGCGAAGGAGCTCGCGTCCCCAGCGGTGATGCGTGCGGTGTCGCAGCTGGGGGTGCTTGGGCACATGTACAAGCGCCTGCAAGGAGCTGTGTGGTTCGTCACGCGGTGGGGGTTGCAAAACGTGGTGACGGAGGAGGACGGCCCTGAGCGCAAGGCGCAGGTGGACGCGCTCACCAGGGAGGGGAGGACTCGATACCTAGCGGACATCACCGTGTATGCCCGCCTGGCTGAGGGAAACGGCTTCGTGTCGCTCCTCGTCTCCAACTTGCACTCGGCGGTGTGCCGCATGATCCACCAGATGATGGCTTGCGGGCACCCGCTTGCGGAACTGTGGATGGAGAACCTCATGGGCTTCTTGAAGGCGGGCGCCAAGCGCGTGCTGCCGAAGAATGTCTGCGAGACCATGATGAGGGACCTCCTTTTCGCGCAGCAGATCAACCGCCTGAAGGCGCATCGCCTCTACCGGGAACCCGACCCCAACAAGAAGGTCTCCCCCCCCCCCCCCCGCCCCCGCCTCTTGCTGCCTCCTCAGCCACGTGCACCCATACCCACCCACCCACCCACACACACACACACACATTCACACTCGCACTCACAGCGACCCATCCACACACACAGGGGTACATGGCCCCAGACGACGCAGGCCCCGGCGCCGTGGAGACGCCCATCCGGTTGGTTGGGAGCGCATCCGCTGCGTGGGAGCACGCGGTGGACTTCAAGGACCATTTGGAGAAGCTGCTGGACGACGTCCGACGTACGGTGCAGGGCTCGCACTCGTATGCACCCATACTCGCGGGGTGGGGTGCGGTCCTGCCGGGCTGGAGCCCCAGCGGTGGCGCTGGGGGGCTCGTGGCCTACAAGGCGGCGTCGCTTCGCAACGGCGACAAGCCCCGGCTTCACCCGGGGGGGGAAGACGGGGAGACGTCGAGAGACAACTCCTTCTTTGTGTACAAGATGTTGAAGCAAGTCCCCGACGCCGACCCACCCCCCTACACCACCGAGGAGCTGGAGAGCGAGGAGGAGCTGCCAAGAAACCTGCTGGCGGAGCGCGAAGACGCCAAGTACACCACCATGGTCGCGCGAGCTCAACACTTCTACCTTGCCACGCCACCGCCCCCGCTAGGGGTTGACTCGGACGGCAGCCGTGGCAGCGCGCGGCCCATTCGGGCTGCATTGTGTACGGTGTGGACGCCGGAACGAGCCCACACTGCCGTGGGCTTGGACTTGTGGAGAGTGCCGGGCGGCGGCGGTGGCTCCGGCGGGGAGGAGGCCCTTGTCCTACTAGATGGTCCGGGCATCCGCAAGGTGGCTGTTCTCATGGCCCCTGCCGACATGTCCTCCGCGAAGGCTGCCGACTTGGGCGTCGACGCCGGGGAGCTGCTGGTGGCGGGGATCCACGCAAGGTCGCAGGACGGTGCGCGAGGGGGGGGGGGGGGGGGGGGGGGGGGCAGCGGCTGTGGGATAGGCGCGGCAGCGGTTGCTACCGAGTGAGGCGTAGCATCGTTTGCAGTAGCAACGCAGCCTTTCCGGTTGCATAGTAGTGTGACGCCGCCTGGATGTAACCCAGCAGTACGCGCAAAGTTCAAGTGTTACACGCCCGTGAGCCCCACCCAATAACATTGCGCCCGACCTCACTGACGGCATGTCTCGCTCTCCTTCATCTCCTGGGCCGTCCGCCGCCTCACCCTGCGCACCCTACCAGCCGCGCGTGCCTTCTCGGAAGCCTCAGACACGGCGGCGCGAGTCGCGTCGTGGAACGCGTCCCTGGCATGGCGGAACTCCGATTGCACCGCGGCCGTGGTCGGGCAGGGGACTGCCCGCTGATGGGTCGCCATGCATGGGTACTTGGGGCCGCACAAAGCCGGGGTGCCGTCGCAGCAACACTCCCAGTCCGTCCGTCGGCCGCAGTACACGCATGACGGGCGTCCGGCCAGGACACGCACATGATAGTGCATGTGGCCGCCTCCCGCCACTGCTCGTAGTGCTCCGGTCAACATGGCGACGAGCAAGTCGGCATGTCCCGCAGGTGGCTGCGGGGCGGGTGGCGCGAGCGCAGCCTCGCTCGCCTCGACAACCCCCTCATCCCTATCAGTCGCCTCTACCACGGCCTCCTCCGCATCCTGATGCGGCGCATCATGCCCATCGTCGTCGCCTGGCAGGGCGTCCCCCCCCGCAACGGCGCCGTCGGCGGTGGCCGACGCCGTCGTGGCGGGGTGCTGTGAGGAGGTGGCCCTAGACATAGGTGGGGCCGGCACCGCCATGTGTTGCTCCACATGCGGTGCGGTTGCGGTTGCGGTGCGGTTCCTGACGCGACAGCTCCGTCGCACCAGTACCGGCACCGGCACCCCACGCCTGCTGCGCTTACCACCAACCGGCATGTTTCCTTTGGGAGGCGGTTCATCCGCGTCGGAGGTGAGCGGCGGTGCCGGTGTGGGTGTGGATACTGCGCGGCCATTAGGGCTCCCGCCGCCCGCCGCGCCGCCGACCCACGCCGCGGCGTGTGCTGCGCCCCGCATAGTCGCCTCGAATATATTATACATGACGCGGGGAGGGGGGGGGGGGGGGGGGGGAGTCGTGCGTTTCGTATATCGGCGGAACGGCGTGCGAAGCTGCGGCTGGCGAAGGTGGTGGAAGTAAGCGTGGCGGCGTCGGCGGCGTTTTACCGTGCGTGCATGCGTGCGCAACCCGGCGGCAGCAAGCGCCGGACTCGGCGTGTGCCGGCGGCAGAGCTACGTACGAAGCCATGGACACGGTACGGGATGCCAAGTTTGGTTAAGCAACTGCCGAGGCTGGCGGCTTAACCCCCATGTCCGGCGGTTGAGGGACGGAAAGTGCGTAGAAGTTGATCGGCAAAGCGGGCATATAAGCCTGGCTGTGCTAGGTTCCTATTAAGTAATGGCGGTTTGTGCTAAGTAATTCGTAGGGGTGGGACCATGCAGCGCAGGTAGGGGGCGGTATAAATGAGGCCGGGCACATATACTGCTCCACGAAACGACACTGTCGCACGTGTAGTTGAATAGACCCCCCCCCCCCCCCCACCCCACCCCCCGCCGGGTCGGCCCGCCGACCCGCCACGGCAATGTGATATCTGTCATGCATCGCCGGGGTATGTGTGAGTGGATGCCCCGCCCCCCCCCCCCCCCGCCCCCCTCCCCCCCCATTTACACTTGTGCACTCATTAATTTTGGGCTGA
>VCJN01002822.1:0-23492 GCA_006384855.1 Tetraselmis striata
CCCCCCCCCCTTCTCTTCTATCCACATGCAAACCTTGTCGAGCCCTACAGGGTTTGAAGGTTTATGTTCGTGGATAGCGAAGCCCTGTTATATTGGTTGTGAAAACTTATGGAATTGCGTAATCATACGTATATAGACTGCTAAATCAGTACCTTAGCATCAACTACATATGTAACATGGGAAGGAGTTAAGAATAATCCAGCGAAGCGTCGATTTTCGGTGGTGAGCTTTATTGCCGTACGGGTACCCGTTATAGCGCAGCGGATCGGGCCTATAGGTGCATGACTAAAGCGCTTATCTACTGCCATGTACTACTAAGTACTATAATCCACCCATCCACCCAGTGCCCGCCCGCCCACCCACCGTCCTTAATTACACAGCCGTCCGATTACGAACTCACGGTTGGGAGGCTATGAGTACTGGTACTCGCTACTCGCTGTTGGTAATGGAAAAAAAATTCTGGTACTTCAAAGCGCTGGCAATGCAAACGCTCGCTGCTGGTACTTCAAAGCGCTGCCAATGCAATTCATGGAACTGTAGACCAGTGATATAGAGCCCGTTCTTTTAAAATTTTCTGAAAAATCGACGCATCGCTGATTCAACTGTCAAGTTACTTCATACACAGAATTACCGAGTCCATACACATTTACTTGCCCCATGGTAATACATGCACAATAATTCACACAATGTTTGCCTGAGCATTGATATTCTACATTCTCCTACATTCTCCTTGAGCTTATTAAGACTCTAAACCCAGTCCCCAAACACTACTCCCCAAGTCATAACCTCTCTCCACAGCCTTCACTGAGCACCGCCTGGCGTCATGTTCCATGGCGCCAGGTTTGGGGTAGACATCGCGTACGACTGGCTGGTGACTGCCTACGGCAAGGTGCGCCGCACGGAGTACATCATCATCTGGCTCAGCTTTGCGGCCGTCATCGCGCTCGGCCTGGAGGGCGGCATCGCGCTGGGCTGCCTGTTCTCCGCGCTGCAGTTCACGTGGGAGTACGCGCGCCAGTCGAGCAGCTCCATCACCGTGGTGCCATCCATGAGCTCCAACATGCGCACCTACGACCAGCGCATCGTGCTCCAGCTCATGAAGGTGGGAGCCCCCCCCCCCCCCCCCCCCTCGCCTACAGCGGGCGACTGTGTGCAGCCAATCCGACCCTGTCCAATCCAGTCACTCTGCAGGAACTAGTGGACTACATGTGCCGACACACCTATAAGAACCCTTATGCTAATTGGGCTAGTGTGCAACCTATAAGAATGGTCGCCATAATTCCTCTATAGATTTGTCCACATTTGACCTCTGGCGAGTAAAGCAGTGTTATTCTTCGCATTAGTGTTCTAAGCATGCCGCGACGGCACCCATGTTGATAAAACTACAGCGAAACTAAAGCAATTGTTCTTATTTTTGTTTGCCAGCAACCCCAATTTTAGACTCGGAGTTCTCACAGGTGCGTTGGCTCCCAGGTTGCATTAGGGGTGCTAGCGCACCTAGACGAACCCGCGATGTAAGCCTCAAATGGAACCTGCGTGCAAGCGATGGGCACATTTCCTATATAGTTTCGCCTACAGTTTATCATCAGTCGAGCTGTCGCAGACCGGGTGGGTTACCATTGGCGCTGTCATGCTTTGTGCCTCGGCACCCGTATCTATTAGTTAGATAACCGGTATAATAATATCATTATCATGACAAAATTCAATCAACATCCTATGTTTCCCATTTGCCTTCCCCCCTTGTCCATTGTGGCACGTTGCATAATGTGATCCAGCCCAGTCAGTCAGGCGACACAACTGGATCCGAATCAATGGCCTCCGCCCGACCGGCTCACCCGCACCCCGCCGCACCCTCATCAGCCCCGTGAACGCTTACCGGCACGGCGCTGCGACTGCACGGGGCAGCTGACCATCAGCGTGCCTCTACCGATGCAGGGGCACCTGATCACGGTCAACCTGACCGGCTACATCTTCTTCGGCTCCGCGCTGCGGCTGAGCGAGGAGATGCGGCAGCTGGCCGAGGTGCGACGACGGCCGCGCCCCAATGCCGCCCTGCAAGCAGCCGCGCCGCCGGCCACTGCGACGTGCATGCCTGGCCCGATGTCCGGCGCTATCCCTGCAAGAGCTACTATCCCGAGTGTTTGAAACGGCAATGAGTAGCCGAAACTATCCAGATTCATTCCGGGCACGGTTTCTCGGCATTCCGGGATCTTTTTACTAGGGCGCGCTCTGCTCTGAAAGGCCTTTATTCGCGGGTACTGTAGTACTGTACGAGGTTTGTTGTTTTCGCCCCCGGGACAGGACTGGCAGCAGGGAACCCTTGCAGCGACTCTACGACGGCCGTTTAGGCAGCGATCCGGTTAAGGAAAGCCCAGGGTAGGCGCGACGCTCCGTTGTAGTCGTCAAGCAAATTGCCGAAGCATTCCGCAGGGCTAATTGGAGGCCAGTGGCGGAATTTCCAACACTGTTTGATCACCGTCTTACACGCTGCTACAAATATCGAAATACCCGGCGCTGACACCGCAAGGCCTGCCTTACCTGTCTGGGCGTCGGCCCATTCGAGTAGTTATGCGAGTTGGGGGCATGGGGTATGAGGTACCGGGTACATAGCGGCAGGTTTACCCGGTTGATGCATTTGCCCTTCGGGGTTCGAATGAGGCAATGGTCTATGGGTTATGCCAGACCTTCGACTGCAGTTGGCGCAAGAGGTCAAGTCTGGGGCGGCTTCGGCCGATTTCCCGGGGCGAGCTTGACTTTGATTTTTATAGCGCCAGATGCGTTTAATTGCATCTGAATTGCTGTGGTGAATAGTGCGCAGCAAGACTTGCGCGCACTATTCACCACTGCTATTCTCGTCTTTCGAAGATTTCGGAATAGTTCCCGGACTCGCGCCAGGTTATGGATGCTATAGCGACTAAGGATTAGTATGCTTCCGACCGCTCTTTGATCATTCCCAGTGTTCGACAACTATTATATTTACGGCAGTCGCGAGCACATTTTCTGGCTCAGGGGACAATATCTGATAAATCTTGTGGGGAGGGAGAGGGGGGCGGGGGGGGGGGGGGGGGGGGGGTGGGGAGTTGTACACCCGAAATCACATTCGACATCGGAAACACTGGCTAATTTAAGTCTATGGGGTGTTGCCGGCTGAACCACGCGCCGCGCCCACACTTGATGTGGAAGGCGAGCACAAACGGCTTACGGCGTACCGAGAAACGTGAAATTCCCACTTCCCAATTCCCGCCGATCCAACGAGTCCGGGGGGGGGGGGGGGGGGGGGGGTCTCCTATATCTCCTATAATCGTTGTTGCCTAAGCTGTGGCTTCCTGGCCGGCGCTGGCAGGAGATGGGCGCCACCAAGTCGGACGGGACGTACGCTCCGCCGGAAGGCGCGGCGTCCGCCCCCCCGGACACGCCCTCCGGCGACCTCAACCTCAAGCAGCACCAGCTGGCGGCCAGGCTGGATGCCATCGCGCCCTCTTTCCTTGTGCTCGACTTCAAGCGCGTCACCGGCTTTGATGCTTCCTCCGCGCAGGTGCGCGGGCGCTCGCCATATGTGTATGCCTCGTCACCCGGCCGGCTGCCGATGAGGTTATGCCGTAACCGCAATTCGGGCCCGTCATATCTTAATATGATTCCCCCCCACCCCCCCCCCCCCTCCCACCCCAGAGCGGAAAAACACGTTTCCCTGGAATTATCATATTGTACCACGAAACTTCAAATGGGGATCTAGACTCAATGCCGCAGCAAAAACATTCCACCATTTATTATTGTTCTTTGGGACCGCGACTATCATCCCGATTGACTATACGGGTATAAGGGTACGGTATGCAGTCCGCAGTGATTTGCAGACTTTTTTTTCGCCCCCGGGACAGGACTGGCAGCAGTGAAACCCTTGCAGCGGCTCCGCGACGGCTGTTTACTAACATTATTACTTCAAAGTTTCGTCAGTACTTATGTTTCACCAGCGCTGAATCATGTAGTTCCGCATCATATACCCAACAGTGCAAGGGGAGGAACCATCACGCTCCATGTGACTTCATGCTCTAGATCCCGCATTCGTTGCATTCCACGCGCCCAATTCATCAACTTGATTTTTTTTTGGGACGATATTATCGATTTTGCAACAAACTCCAGGTTCGCCGCATCGTCACAGCACATCATCACCACAATATCCAACACGGGGGATTTGCCCCTGTGTTTGTCTATTTTTAGCCAACTTAACTCGTGACAGACTTGGGCGCTATACTTCCGAGTATTTTCTCACCGTATGGCACCGCACACTTGATCTTATCCAGGATACCCTGCGAGCGCTTGACCTGACGTGCTGCCCCCCCCATCCAACCCCCCCCCCCCCCCCCCCCCCATCCCCGCGCAATCGCCGCAGGCCTTCTCCGGGCTGAAGCGCAAGCTGAAGGCGCTGGGCGTGCAGCTGGTGATCTCCAACATTCAGGCCGACTACATCCGCCGCCTGCTGGCCGCCAACGGCGTCATCGACAGCATGGACCCCAAGGACGACGAAAGCGCGGGCGGCCCGGACGCGGTGTTTGTCAACCTGGACGCGGCGCTCAATTTCTGCGAGGAGCGCATCCTCGAGGTCCCTAGAACACACCCCCCCCCCCCCCCCCCCCCCCCCCCCGGCCCCTTTCCCCTGAAACCCATTGGTTTGGGATTAAGGGTTTGATTCACAAAGCTTCGAGCCGTCAAATACCCTCAACTCCAGACCACTTGGCAGTACTTGGATGAATTTGGAAAACCCTAAGAGGCCTAACCAGAACAGAACCCCTCAAAAAGTATGAGCCGTAAACCCTGAATCCGAAAACCCGAAAAAATAAGCCCTAAATCCTGAACCCTCACCCCTGAAAACATAGCCTCTACATTATCAAACCTTAACACCCCAATCGTGTTTATTTTGGGTTTTGGTTGTCACTAACCAATCTTTTGGGATGGAAGTTTGGGAATTAGAAATAGAATAGAAGTAGGTTAGAAAACGTGTTGATAATTTGGCATTTCTTGAAAGAAAACTGACTGAAACATCTCAGTTGTATTGCAAACTGATTTCGGAAAGCGCAAAGGACATTGTTTGAGTTTGAAGTGCCCATTGAATATGGATTTGTTCACATTCAATATTTGCAATTGCGGACATTTGGAAGCCTAGGTAGATGGAATTATTGCTGCTTGCCCCCCCCCCCCCCCCCCTCCCCTCGCAAAGAAGGGGAAAGCTGTGTTCTTTTTTCTGGGAATCTATTGTAGCATACCGCGAAACTGGCGCGGAGTAAACGACCCGATGATGCGAACACACTTTATTGCGCCTTCATGTGTTGTGGCTCGCAATCCGGATTAAGTGGTACCGTGGTGGGGGCAGCCAGGGCGTGGTTGCGGTGACCCCCCACTGACCCCCTCACCCCCTGGGCTTGCCGGTCTTGTTTCCGCAGGAGGCCATCAAGCTGAAGCTGTGCCACCGCGAGGCGACAGAGATGAACCTGGCGCAGGTGCTGGAGGCGCACCTGGACCTGCCGTCCGCCATCCTGCCCGGCATCCTGGACTACCGCGTGGCCGCCTCCCAGATCCTGCCCTTCCTGGAGGTCGTGGACCTGGGCGAGACGGGGGCGAGCCTCTTCCAGCCGGGCGACCCCGCCTCGGGCCTCTACATCATCCACGCGGGCGAGGTGCGCTGCGAGCTGGACTTTGCCACGTGGACCGGCACGGGGCAAAGCCGCATGAGCGCCGCGCTGCGCAAGCGCAGCGACGGCGCCGCGATGCAGTTCCTCAAGTACGGGCCCGGCGGCATCCTGGGCGACACCGACTTCTTCCTGCAGCAGCCGCACTCCTTCACCGCTGCCTGCAGCAAGGCGCCCTGCCGGTGCGGCGCCCAATGCCTCCCCCCCTTCCCCCCAAATGCGCATCGCCCCGCGTCAAGCATCGATCCTAAAGGGTCCAGATTAGTAACGTCAAGATAGATCCGGAGAAGACCAGGATGTTTGGCTTTGCCTTTGGGTGCTGATGCCGCATGCGCGCCGATCGTCAGACGGTTTGTGGAATCGGGCCCCGACTCGTGGATGCAGCAGGCATCCGTTTAATAAGGTGAATCGGAGATACCATGTCAAATAATGTCCTTAGTGCTATCCGAAATGTATTCGCAATACGACTAAGATGTATCTGAGTTTTCTTTCAAGCAAAGGCAAATTATCAAGACATTTTCTACTTCTATTCTATTCTATTTAAATTGCCGGACTTCTGTCCTAACAGACTGTTGAGTTGGTTTTAATGCTTCGGGGTCGACCCCCCCCCCCCCCCCCCCCCCCTCCATCGATCAGAATTCTTGGTGTTAAGGCCGCGGCTCTTGAGGCAGGCCCCTGCCTGTTCTCCCACCGGTATTGTTACCTTCCTTTTGTGAGGATGGTCGCATCGGCTCTGCCTGCCGTTGAGGCTTGCGCCGCGCCTACCTGGTGGCTCGCAGGCTGTGGATGCTGTCCTTCGCCAACATGAAGCGCATGCTGCGCAAGAACCCCAGCATGGTGGTGGTCATCCAGGCCATGGTGCTGCGCAGCCAGTGCATGACCGCCAAGTACGCCATGGCCTCGATGGAGATGCTGGTGGCTGCGTCATGATGAGGCCTGCGGACGCCCTGGCCATCGCGCGGCCAGGTGGGACTCCTCGTACCCATGGACATGGCGATGAGGCATCGGTAGTAGTAGTAGGCACGCAGGGACAGCCCCCCCTTCCAACTCCCCCCCGCCCTTTGTAGCTTGGTGTCACAACCAGCTGCCTCCATCGTCGGCACCATATTATCAGCATTTATGCCGCCTAGCAGAGTTGGCCAGACGCATTACCAGCTGCCCGCCCGCTGTGGTACCAGTTGCAAGTGATGCGCTGGCATGTCGCCGTGTTTTTCAAGGCGTGTAACCGAAACGTGACGAGTTGCTGGAAAGTTGACCGGACTTATTCCGGGCTTTGTGATTGGTGAAGGATGCGCGGGGCGGGGGGGGGGGGGTCGATGCCTGGAGGGCAGCACTGCTTGTCAGACATCACTGTGCCATTATTCGTACCGCTAGCGTTATATTTCACAATTGATAGATTCGGCATAAAGACAAGGAACAATGCCTGCACTCGCGCACAATGTGTGTGTGTGTGTGTGTGTGTGTATGTATGTGTTGCGACCCCATTATCTGACGATGAGTCAACATGAATATGAAGCAGCAGGTGTCGATGAAACTGCTTCTAGTGTCAGGCTATGGTTGTACGCACAACTCTTGTGAGTGTACAGCGCCAAGATGTTTACGCTTATTTCGGGATTCATTCGCCCCGCCACACCAAGGCAATACAATACGAGTCCAACGACTGGCAGCACCAGTGACATCCTTGTGTATCAGTAGCGTTTCCTCTTCAGGGGCGGGGCTTTTGTATTCGCAGCGGTTTGCAGCAGCACAGACAGCGGTTTGGCCGTTTGGCGCAGGCGACAGGTCATCCTCTTCCTTTTAATACGCCGCGTAGTCATCATGCAACTACATGTATTCATCGTTCACTGTGTAGATTGATAATTCGATCTCGCCCATATCACGGGCCGTCATCCCGAGACTAATGGAGGATCCCCGTCTAAACCCACAGCACTTGCTGTTACTGCTCCTGCTCCTGCTGCGCCATTGGAATGCCCGGCATCACGGGCGACTGGCCACTGCAAAATGTGTACGACTGCCTACCGCCTACCGCGCGTCAGGGCGCCCGCCCATGGTATCACCAAGGAAAGATGCCGCGGGACAGAGCAAGCCCCATACCATCACACGATATACGAGCAAAACTACTGACGTTCGGCATTTTGGGTGTGCGTGGTAAGTATGAACAAAGGTAGGCGACAAATTGAAATGTAAAGAATGGCGCAATGGGATGAGTAGGGAGTAGGCACGCCGCCATTTGCGCTGACATCCTCTTCCGTGTTGTGGCTGCTGCTGCTCCGATGATGATGATGGCCTGTACAAATATGTACTTGTCCCCGCACATGTCAAAACTACTGCTTGTTCCCACGCGCCGCGCAGAAATACCACTTTAACACTGCGAATAATAACTACAATGCCTGTCACTGTCAGAGTAGGCGCGGACAGATGCCGCAGACGAAACAAACGTTTTTGCGAATAAGAATGTTATTCTTATGTATATGCAGCCCCCAATTGCGGCTTGGCTATATTTTCAGGCCATATCAACTCGAATTATCTTTAAAATGCCCCCCCTCCCCCCAAACACACATACACATACTTTTTCTATCTTGCTACTGCGCCATAGAACGGCCGCAGATCAGAAGGCGTCTGCCTCAGGAGCGCACAGCGCGCCACACATCTTTTTGCGCGCGCAGTGCGGTCGATCCCGATACTGCACATGTAACAATAGCTTGTGCTTAACCCATGTGCTATACCCCCTCCCCCCCGTTTCTGCGGACGAAAGAGGCACCTCAAACAACAAATCAAGTTGCGACGACCTTATTGTGTGATAAGGGTTAAACTGTCACAGGTGGGCTGGCACAGGCCGCGGTAGATCTCCATATGCATATAAGCATGCATGAATGGAGTATTATACTGTGCAGATGATATACAGCAGTATATGTATATATACTACTCATGAACATATACAAGATTATAATAGTGTCACTAGTGTGTTCGTAAGTGTAGTGCGCGTAGTGAGGGTAGCATGTGCCGAGTAGTTTGGTTTTTATATAGTGTTTTCCTACTCTGTTAATGTATTTGTAATGCTCATCTGTTTATGTATTTGTGCTTATATTACGCGGACACGCGACGAGTATGTATTGTGTACACTCGTAGGTTATATTAGTACATTATACAGAGCATGATATATCTATGACTCACATCATTTTCACTACTGGGAAATACACTTTGTTGGCCGGCCGCACTGTGGATCGTCGTCAAATAATTTTCGATAAGCATTGAACGGTGAACATGACAGCAGTGACGGTTCATCCTCTTCCACGGACGGTGAGGGGATCTCCCGCCTGCTCTTCGCTCAACAACAAACTTTGACGATTCCGCGAGGCACATGCACTGCATGATTGAAGTGTGTAAAACTGGCTGACAAACGTATTGTCAGTGAGGCGTAATACTTCAGTGCTTTTGGTACATTATTTCTGCGGGTGTATCTGTTTGGGTATGCAATTCAAGCAGCGTAGTACTGCAATAGTACGATGCCACGTTTAGAATAACGATGCTGCTGCTGTAACATGGTGCTTTTTATTATTCGAGTCTGAAGCATGTACGGTTTTAGTACCTGCTTGGCCGCCAAAGTGATGACAGTGTGTGTTGATGTGGTAGAATCTTCGCATCAAACAGCACCAGCGGCATCATGCCCCCATGTATGCATTGCGTGTCGCGCGATATATAGCAGCCCCCCCGCGCATGCAAATAGCCCCGTCTATAATACTCTTGCTTCGTGTGCGACTTAAATGCGAAGTTTGCGGTGCGGCGACAATCATCACCATTTAATACGCGGCCACTACTACCAGTATCATGCGCCCGTGCGCGCGTGTATTTAGCCCCACGACGAACAGGCGCCTAGTAGCGAATATCGCATATAAAGTAAAGCGGATGATACTACCGCCGGCGTCTAATGTTTATTGGTTTCGGACCATGCTCACATCAGATCCGGCGGCGCGCGCGGCGGGTTTGAATTATCGTCGAATCCGCCGGGGCTTGCAGTGGTTTCGGAGCATCCTGTCGAGCAGCACCAATAAGGCCAGTCAGAATTGTTAGTGTGTTTTAGGTACCCCCACCCCACCCCCACCCCTCTAATCTGACCCGCCCCTCCATAAGTTTGGTAGCTGGCTGATGTACTGTGTAAAGTACTATCAACATCAGTGTCCATGGGAAAAGTGATGCAATTATCCATATATTGTGTATGGGGTAGCTGCCACACACGTAGGTGTTCATATCAAGGCATGAGGGCAGCATTGAGAGCACAAAGCACACGATTATACAGCAATAGTGTTCTATGGGTGCCCCTCCCCCCTCTGGCGTGTGCCCACCAGGCGAACTCGAAGTGGGACCGAGTGAGCACCTCTTCCATCGCATCCCACAGTTTAGGTTGTCTTGGAGCATGCGGCTGCCACCGAATTCGCCGGTCACATGCCGCCTCTTATTGCCCAAGGATGGCGAGCTGAACAGCTCATACTCCACGACGACTACTACAATTTGTTCAACGAGCTCAAAGGATAGGCTAGGTAGGGTCCATGTCGTTCACTGCATACTCTATAGCATGCTGCGCACGGTACGGGCCTCTAGCCAATCCCGCTCTAGGGGGGTAGAGCACGGGCTTAACGGAAAACCCGAAAACTCCTTGCCGTCCCAATTCACCTCCACCTTCACGGTGTGCCTGGTGGATACCGACGTGGTGTCACCTACCCAAGCCGAAGGCTAGCGACGTGAGGTCGGCGTGGTTGCGGACTGATAGGTATTTGCGCTCGGGGCAACAGCAACATGCCGGCCTAGCGTGGCGGCGGCAGTGTTGGCGAGGGTTGTGCGGTGCGTACGGTACGGCGGTTAGTTGGAGCCGGTAGGCAAAGCGGAAAGTACTAGCTACCAAACTTTGCCCAGCTACAATTCCCCCCCCCCCCTCTGTTTTGAGCGACATATGGCACCTAAAACACACTTACAATTCTTACTGGCCTAAGCAGTCGTTGTGATTTCTCTCGTTTTCTTAATTCATCGACCCTGGGACATGGCTTGCATCAGTAATGAAACCTTTATTGCAGCGTCTCTGAGATGTACAGGTGCCATTTTCGCAGCAGTCTAGTGACGAAGGGGAAGCCCTCGCTCGTAAGGCGCAACGCCAGTCCGTTATAGTCCTCAAGCAAATTGCCGAATAAAACATTCCGCAATTCACAATTCGCAATATCGGGAACTTTCACCGCATAAAACACTGTCATCAATACACCCGGCATTTTCAAGCGTTATCGCACGGCGGACGACGTGGTAATAATACAGGTTTCAAAAACGTAGGGACAATTCCACCCGCTGCCGATCATTGCTGTCAGTGCCACATGGTAGGGGCTCCGCGTTGATTCAATGGGTTTTTTTCAATATGAAATATGCACGTTTGACGCTTTTGGAGCTACTATCGCGCATGAGGGGAGTAATCCTTACACGACGCTCGCTTCTGGAGTGCGCCGTACAGGTTCGAACCCTACCGGTGGTGGCCTCGACGCCGCGACGCCCACACGCCTCGCGCACCGCTTGCCCGTCGCTTAAGTCTAAGGGACTTGGGCGGATATCGGTGGACGCTGGGCGAGGATAGAGACGGTGGTAGGACGAGGGTATAGGACGCTGTGTAGAGACGGTGGTACTTGCGGCAGCATTGCATTATCGACTGCGCGCCCGCGCTGCAATGCTTTCAACTTTTACGGCGTGTGGGCAAAATGCTAGCGGATTGCACACACCCGCAGACTCTAGCGGTCGTCGAAAAATATGACATAGCGAATATTGAAGCGCCAACGCCGTGCGAGGGCATGGGCTCGTGATGCATGGGGGCTACGAGCACATGGACCTACATGCTGTGTAAAATTGGCATATAAACAACCCCCCTAATCGTAGTTCTACACTGCGTCCGTTTCATAAATACTTGCATGTGCGCATGTGACGTCGCGTTGCGCGCCGTCTCGCATACTACCGGTAGCGATTCGCCAACACCGTGGCCATTTGCGTTTTTTTGCTAGCACGCGCCACCGCGGCCATGCTGCAAGGGGCATTGGCTACTAGGGCCGAGCCCGCATGGTGCTGAAGAAAGCTATCCGATGCCATGTGGCATGCAGCCTACCCACGGATTTCTTCCTACCGCCCTGTTATTCTGGAGCCTGTGGTACCTCTATCCTACGCGCGATACCCTGTACAGCATACCGACATCATGACGCTAAAATACCAGATTCCGAGTGCCTCATAGACAGGGCATATAATAACCCACCTGGTCGTATTTTTACACTGCGTACGTTTCATAAATACTTGCCTTTGCGCAAGTGACGCCCTGCGAAGTCTCGCATACTACCGGTAGCGATTCGCCAACACCGTGGCCATTTGTGTTTTTCGCTAGCATGAGCCGCCGCCGCCATGCTGCAAGGGGCATTGGCTAGTTCGAGCGTGCACAAGGCCGAGCCCGCATGGTGCTGAAGAAAGCTATCCGATGCCATGTGGCATGCAGCCTACCCACGGATTTCTTCCTACCGCCCTGTTATTCTGGAGCCTGTGGTACCTCATCTATCCTACGCGCGATACCCTGTACGGCATACCGACATCATGACGCTAAAATACCAGATTCCGGGTAGACCAGGTAGACCCTACTCCGGGCACCAGATTCCGAGTGCCTTAAACCCTCTCGTTTATAGAAGAAAAACAAATAAACCCTTTCGTTACAGGGTAGTCGCTACCTGTACCTATTTCTGATTTCTCCGCGCGCCTCGCAGCGACGACTCGGCGCGCAGATCGGCTGTCTAGCAGCACGGCCCCCCCTACTCCGTCTGGCTTCACCACACCAGCAGTAACCCGAGACTCCGGGCAACACTTACCACGCTACGAGGCAGCATGAAGCTCGGCGCCACCCCAATTGATGACGAGGAGGAGCTGTGGTGCTTCCATGGCTGCGCGGTGCAGATGATGGAGCTCCCGTACCTATGCGACAGCGCCGCGGGCCGTGGTGGGGGTAGCTGCGGTGCGAGCGGCGCTGGCTGTACTCCCGGCGCGTGCAGCTCCGCCTCGTCGCGCCGTTTCGGCGGCGACGATGCCGCCTTCGTAGTCGGTGGCGGTGGCGACAATGCACCCGACAAGGCGCCACCCGTACTGGCCACCGACTCTCCGCCGCGGAGCGGCGCGGCGTCGCCGGCGAGTTTGCAGCCAGGTGTGTCCCCCGTCACGGCAGAGGAGGCCGCGCGGACGGTACGGGGGTGGTCCACCCCCCGGCTGTTCGCTCGAGTCCCCCCCCACTCTCCGGGCTCGTACTCTCCCTTTTCCTCTCCTTGGGGCTTCCGTCCCTTGCAATCAGGCAGGAAACCTCCATGGACCCCCCCCCCCCCCCCTTCCCCCCGAGAAGTCGTGCGAGTCACGGCAGCTCAGGCTGATACTGCCAATCAGCCCCTTTCAGGCAGTTCTCCCAGAAACGCCCCGAGAGACGCTTGTTGCCTCGGAATCGTCGCACTCGTAAAAGCGGAGCACTGCCGAGGCTGCCTTCATTGCGGGCGACTACTCGTGTGGAAATCGGGGGGGGGGGGGGGGGGGGGGGGGGGGCTTAACGAAACCCTTGAAGAGAGTGGCCGAGACCGACCAACGCACGACGGGCGGGAAGGGAGTAGCGCTGTAAAGCGTATATTATATTTTATGTAGCATATAGATATATTTCGTATCATCGAAGACTGTGTGTGTGTGTGTGTGTGTGTGTGTGTGTGTGTGTGTGTGTGTGTGTGTGTGTGTGTGTGTGTGTGTGTGTGTGTGTGTGTGTCCACCCGCATGTTTGTTTCGGCAAGTGAACTGAATCGGGTACTTACTGCCGAAATACCTAGCTATGGCGTAAAAGTGTTTATGTATTCCGATGCTCCCGAGTCGCCGGCCGTCTCTCCCGACTTGTCTCTTCACCCCTCCTAATTGGCTGCCTCAGTACGCTGCGCGCTCCGCCACGTCTCAGAGACCCCCGTCATGTCGATGGTGGGCCGCACCGCTGCCGGGCTGCCCGACTAAAAGGGCGGGTGCCTGTGCTCAGCGGAACCAGAGGCGGCGGAGGGTGGCGCCGTGGAGGGCCGGGCGCCGCACGTGCCGCCGCCCACCGCGCTGGCGGAGGCGGTGGAGGGCATCGAGGACGCCAACCGGTGCGGCCGGAGCGTGGCGGAGGCGGAGATCGCGCGGCTGCTGCAGCTGGTGGGCCAAGTGGCGGCCCCGCTTGCGGGGGAGGCGTACCCGCGCTGGGACCACCTCATCTGCGACGCCCTCGCGGAGGACGAGCCGCCCGCGGGTGAGGCCGTCGCCGCCGCCGCTGCCGCTGCCACCGCCGCTGCTGCTGCTGCTGCCGCCGCGGTGGCGCCCTTCCTCCCTCCGCTTTCCATCCCTACGGCTCTTTCCGGGGCAGCGCTGTTGAATTGGGCCTAGCTGGACGGATTCTGCGGGGTTTGCGGGGCGCACCCACAGATATGCGTATATGTGCCCTTTCAAGATCATGATTATGATTTCAAAATGATGAAATATTGTTATTTCGTGATTGAGAAGCGCTGTAAACATTACGATCGCGCACAACACCCAAACATATGTGGAGTTGTGTATATGTCGCAATATGTGGAGTGCATATGTGGAGTGGTGCATGCTGCCCCTCCCCACACCTCTCCACACCCACTCTGTCTTAGGATGCGTGAAACCCCTCAGCCCCCCCCCCCCCCCCCCCCGGCCCCCCTCCTGCCCCCCTCCTCCCGCAAGGCTGCCCCTCCCCCAGCAAGCGCACCGTCAGCGCGCTGGCGCTGCAGTACTGCCGCGAGCTGCTGGACCGCTGCCGCAGCTCCCCCGCCGCCGTCACCCTCTTCAAGGCCACCGCCAGCAGCGGCACCTTCGCCCCCTCAGCCACCAACAGCGGCGGCGGCGGCGGCGATGGAGAGCCGGGTGCGCGGGGGGCTGCTGCCCCTGCCGCTGCGGCGGCGGAACACCGCCCCCTCCCACCCGCGCCCGCGCCTGTGCCTTTGCCGGGGACCGAGCTTCCGGTTCCGGCGCGGTCGGCCGTGGTGCGCGAGGTGGCGGCGCAGCGCGGGGACCCTGCCAAGCTGCGCGTGGTGGTGGATGCCCCGGCGGGCGCGGCGGAGCCCCGCAAGCGGGTGGGCGTGGTGCCCTCCTCCCCGTCCCCCTCCCCCAGCGGTACGCGCGCACCCCCCCCCCCCCCCCCCTCCTTACCTGTGCTAGTTCTCAGTGCGAGTTCCGCGCTGTGCCGGGGGGGGGGGGGGGGGGGGGGGGGGGGGCTTACTCATTGACTTCCTGCCTGCTGTTCTAGCTGCCTTATTGAACCCAGAAATACGCAAATGTCCCACCAGGCTAATGAAATGCAACATTTCATGGAGTATTCCGGGCTGTGTCCCTCCTGTACCGCAACCCTGCTCTGGATCGCGGCATATATATCTGTATATATATATAGATAGAGAGAGAGAGAGAGAGAGAGAGAGAGAGTAAGAAAGAAAGAAAGAAATAGGTGAATACATGTTTAAAGAAATAAGTGCTATATGTACGTATATATATGCATAAGTATAAACACATATATATATATATACATATACATATGTGTGTGTGTGTGTGTAAAAACATAGAAATAAGTGTGATACCTACATATGAAAACACACACTCATATATGTCTAAAACTATGTCTACATATACATGTTGTGAGACCCCCCTGTTCAAGGCTCCTTTTTCAGTTAATATTCAGTGTTGCGGTACCGTTCACTGGCCGCACTGGCCTGGTCCTCATCGCGTGCGCTGCCCTGACAGGGCCCCTCACTCCCCCCCCCCCTCCCCCCCCCCCCCCCTAACCCACCCACCTTGTGCGTGCGCCTGCCAGCTGCTCCGTTGCCTCGGTCGGCAGGCAAAGCCGGCACCTTTGGAAAGCAGGCGGCCGCCTCCCCTGCGGGGCCCGGGCCAGGGTCCCGCACGAGCCCTGAGGGTGAAACCCCCCCCCCAACCCCCCTGTCCCCTCTCTCACCCACCCATTCCCACACTACCACCGCCACCATCCCCACATGCACACGCATGATCCTCATGGCACGGTGCGCAGCTCTCAGGTCAGGTAGGTCCGGCGCCCAGCGGTGTCGGTGTTTCGATGGCGGCTTCACTGGGGGCTGGTCATGTGTCTTGCGTTGGGGGCAATGCGTGGGATACATCTGGAGAGGGGGTCGCTGTGGCCGGTGACCGGGGGGAGGGGGGGGGGGGGGGGGGGGTTAGGGCAATGTACCAGGACCTACAGAGAGTGTGCGAGCATGGCAATCCTAATGGCAGTGTGCCGAGTTGTCTTTGGAGCAGGGGGCGGGGGCGGGGGGCTTAACCGCAGATGAACTCGTGCGATGGAGCCCCAAACGGCACAGCCATCGCGGTGCGTGTTGGGAGTCGGGGGTTTGCCGACTGATCGACAGCCAAGCCCTGATTGTGCCCGGAATGCGGGTCTTGTTGCTGCAGCGGGGGAGGACCAATGGGGCTACGCCGGCGCGAAGTTCGAGGCACGCGTGGTCGGCTGCTGGTGGCCCGTGCAGGTCCGCCTCCCCCCTTGGTCAGTGATTCCCCTGGGAAAGGCACCGACCAATCATAGCAATCCCGACATACTGTGCGCCAGTACATTGAAGTGACTGTCCGCACACGGGTAAAATCGAACGAATACTCGGCGAAGCAATACCGGACTACGCTGAAGTACATGTTAACGGGCGAAGCCCAAACTCCGAAGTTCCGCCGACGCTGCGTCCTCAGCATGCCCCTCCCTTCCCTCCGTAGGCAGATGGGGTCACTTTTTGACCAACCCACAAAAAAAACACCCTGGTTTACAACCCGATCTCCACGCTTTGTGATTCTGTACGGCTTTCCCTGATTCATCTTGCGGTACTCGCCATGTGGTATGATGAACGAGTATCGTACGGGCGGCGCAGGAGGCGATTCCTTAATTGTACTTAAACTTTTAATTCGGATGGCTGTGATGATCGCATACCGTACAAACTTAAACGGTCTGCGGAGGAATAACGTTCTCATCCCCCCCCCCCCCCCCCCCCCGGCAGAGGAATAGCACTATTAAAACAGAGAAATAATTAAGAATGTAGCATTTACACACCACGAATACTCCGACACAAAGGTGCAAAACAATTAACTTTTTTTGGGCCCCGCAAACCGTACTAATTTGTACGGTACAATCCTCTGTTAGTTCCGCCAGACACTGTCTATACACCTTGCCATTTATTGCGCGTCCCGAAAACACTGCACAGTGTGCCATCATGCATCTGGGTAGAAATCCCATGACATGGTCCCTGCTATATTCATGGTGGTGGGTGGGAATGGCGGGCTGACGGGCTGACAGGCCTCTGCTGTGCCGCGGCGCCCAGGTGGTGGAGCCGGCGGCCTTTCAGCTCAAGATGCGCAAGCCGGGGCTCAAGGTCAAGGTGGCCTACGCGCAGGACGCCACAGACACCTGGTGCGGCCCTCACCAAACCCTACGGAGCTACGGGCGCCGCCTCCTTGTTAGCGGGTGGCGGAGATGTTGAGGGCAACCTCAACGAAATTATTAGGGCTTTGTTAGGGTCGATTTTAGTTTCGGACCCTACGTTGGTCGATGCACATAGGGTCCGAAACCCTAAGCCCTGGACACCCCGGTCCCAACAGGGGGCGGGCGAGCCACAGGTGTTTTCACGCAATCATTAGGGTATTTTCCCATGTGAATGGATTTAGAAACCCTAATTGTTGTGAATGGCCCTGGTGAGGGACCTCAAACTTAGGACGCCCGCCGTGGGTAGGGTTAGCGCCTTGCGCTATCAACCCTAACTAACTAAGGTTTCATACAATATGTACAAGTGACCGCCCGTTGCAGAACTGCGGTAGGGTGAGAGGATATATACCCGTATATATCCTGACTGGCACGGGGCGAGCAGGCGGGCAGCAGCCGCGGTGCCCGTGGCGTGTACAGGGTACAGGTGCTGCCGTTGACAACATGTACATGTAAGCCGTCACTTACGGCCGTCACGAAATAAGGACGTCTTCGAGAGAATATGGAAGCTGTCATTGGACCCGCGAGCCCAATTAAATGTTACGGTAAGATATATATATGGACTGTAGGTGTGCAATACTACATTGATACGTGTGTATATGATATTAGGGTTTATAACCCTTATTTTGTCTCCGCTTACCAAGTTGCAACTTTGGCTGGCGCGTAATATTGGCCAGCTTTTGATTATTAGAGTATTTAGGGCCCAAATCCTCGTTCCCTACCTCTTGTGGCCGATGTTGTCTGATGGAGTCTGCCGAGTAGCGCTGCGCCTCTGATCGCACAGGGCTGGCCGCAGGTGGGTCGACTCGGCGACGGGGCTGCGACTGAAGGAGGACGGCAAGTGGAGCGACGGCCTGGCGCAGTGCCTCCGCAGCGTGGGGCGCTGCCAGCACCGCGGCTGCCTCGCCGCGATGCAGACCATCGCGCGCAACGAGGACCCCCCGGCCGCCTCCCCCACCGACGCCGCCGGTGCCCCCCCCCCCCCCCCCTCCCCCAATTTCCCCCCCTGCCCCCTCACTGCGGGTGCCGCCGCGGTCATAAGCACACTGCGAATCAGAACCCGCCCTGCCTGCCAGAGGTCAAACATCGACGAAACTGCAGCGGAAGCATGATAAAAGTTCTCATAGGTTGCATGCAAGCCCGATCGCAGGCTCATCATATTTCGGTCACTTGAAGGTGCGTCGGTGCCCGTACTCTCCGTGGCTAGGAGCCCGGCGCATTACTACCGCGGTGGCTGCTGCTTTGAGCGCGTTTACACGCAGCTTCTCGCCGCTTCCCCGATGTCCAACAGCATGCGCCAAGGATTGGCGATCTACGTAGCTGGGTACAAATAGCCACGATTACGCCAAACCGCGCATGGCTGTGCCGGCAGCGCTGGGCCGGGCTGACGCGGCAGGGGCTGCGGCACCCCTCAGGCAGCGCCGCGCGGCCGCTAGGGCGCCGAGCCGGGGCGGGAGGCGGAGGCGGCGCCGCAGGCGCACCCGGCGGAGGCCATCCCGCTGGAGCGCGTGGACTCTGCGGCACTGCACCGCATGCTGTGCTTCCTGGACGGGCAGGTGGGGCACACCCCCCCTCCCCCCCCGGCACAGCACTACCGCTTCATCCGTTCCGCCCTGTCAAATCGCCGCTGCCGCTGAGAGGGACATCACACCTCCCGCCACATCTGCGCAGTGCACAATCAGTGCATCAATGCCCATCAGCACCTCTCAATATGCTCACACAGGGGAGACATGCGTTGAGTTCGCGAGTCATGTGGCATGTTTCAGGGCCTGACACCTCTCGCTGCCCCAATACATATGCGTATACAATGTAATACACTGTAAATTTACATCACCATGTTTACAGTGTAAATATATACATCGGAATATAAATGACATGTAACGTTAAATCGGTTAACAACATATTTCATAGTAAACATTATTTTTACGAAGCTAAAGTTGTCAGAATATTTTAAATTGCATGTACAATGAAATCCTTATTATATTATTATTATAATTATTGTTATTACTCGTCTCAGTACTCACCTGCGGCCGCCACCGCTGATGGACCCCCCCCCCCCCCCCCCCCCCCTCCTTTCTCGCGCCGCAGAGCCTGGCGGTGCTGGCGTGCACCTGCTCCACCTTCCGGACCATGGCCGCGGACGACGCCATCTGGCGGCACGCGCAGCTGCGCCACCACCGCCACCCGGTGACCAATGTGACCGTGGAGGGCGCGGAGCAGACGTGGCACGAGACGTACATGGCCGGGGTGGTGCGCGCCCCCTTCCCCCTCTTATCTAGCTGCAATGAGAATGGATGTGACGATAGCACTGCCCAGATATTATGGGCAGCAGTGTTATAATTATATTGATATTAACATTTATACACACGGCGTACCTGAAATACCGATATCGGGTGTTCCTCGTACACGCCTCGAAGCCGTTTTAGTACTTGTTGCAGCATATCACTACTTAAAAGTTTGAACTGTATGAAAATTCAAAGCGAAAATTGAAAATCCGGCTGCTCGGTCACGGTCCTAGACGTTGTCAAATTAGATGGGGACAGCTTTGTGTCGGGCAATATTGTCTCGGAACCCTCTCATCCCATTCTGCGCTAAGTGATATCGGTATATTGCGCAGTACATCTCGCGACGAAAATGGAGGACCGTCGAAAACGGAACGAAAGATCTGAAAACGAAACGGCATCGTCCCGGAAGATGTTATCGGGGCTGGAGCTTCACCGCATAGCCGCTTTTTTAATTTCCGATTAAATTCGATGGATACAGTACTTACGCCAGTATATTGGGTACTCGTAGACGATGACGACATGCCCGGTATCGGCCGGTCGGGAACGCCGTGCATATATATTAATACATAGTATAACACTGTTATACATATATGATTATTTTCCGGCGGTGTTAGTTAGCATCCTATGTCGGAAGTCGCGGTGCCGCTTGAAGCTAAAGGTGACTCCTGGGCGGCAGTGGCGTAACTCTACGTGACACAGCACTGTTGAAGCGGCCATGAGACAATCGCATTAACTGTATATGCAGCGACTGCGTGTACGATGTGTATCTGAGGGTACGACGAGCATATATCCGATATCACGCTTCCGTGTGGCAAGCGCTGTGCTTTTGAGGCGGATCTCGTCCCGATTGTTACGCTGGGCTTCGTGCTTGTGTTATTGACCAAGGGACATAGAGGCCGCCGTTACTTACCCACCCCCATTGCACCCCTCCGGCAGAGACAAGAACTCTCGGTTTCAGTGTGGATCGCAACGGTGCCCTCGAGGTCTCTGGGCCGAGAACACAGGCTCCGAAACCATATTAATAGCCGAGGCAACATCCGGCTACTTGAAATGGCACCGCTGGCAAACGTGGCAGCGTGATATCGGATATATACGCGTAACAACCGCAGATGCCTCCCCCCGTACACGCACTCGTAGCAGGCATATAGTCAATGCGATTGTCACATGGCCCGGTCGGCAGTGCCGTGTGGCGTAGAGTTTTGCCACTGCCGCCCAGGGGTCACCTGAAGCTTCCCGCAGCACCGCAACTCTGGAATGCTAACTAAGACCGTCCACACCATATACACATCATTTCACGTGGCCGCCGTCCCCCGAAGTAGGACGCTCGCATTGTTAACGTAGTACTACCTTCATATTTGTGATGCCGATGCTACACACCGCAGTTGCAATGATTGGTGGATCGTACGGTGCTGCAAGTTGCTCGGGTCTATCCTATATCGTGCTCAGGCGTTGCCCGCCTAGTGCATGGTAACGTGCCCCCCATACCATCCGCCCCCCCTCGGCGCGCGTTCCCAAGCACATACTGACCCCGCGCACCGCCTCCCGCAGGCGGTGGACCTCAACTGGCGCCGCCGCCGCTGCAACAAGACCGAGTGGAATGACCACTCGGATCACCTGTGCGTGCCCCCCCCCCCCGATGGGTGTCGCCTGCCTGTTGTAACCCATCTCCTATGCGCCTTTCTCCCCTCATTCCCCCCTCCGACTGCGCACCCCCCCCCCTCAACCCGGACTTGCTCCTCCAGGAGGCGATGAGCTCCCCGACTGACCCGCCGCACCCGGTGGCGCCGTGCAGGTACCACGTGCACCAGGTGGGCGACCTCGTCATCACCGCGTCCGCCGACCACACGCTGCGCGTGTTCCCGCTGCGCCCTCGCAACATGCCCGCCGAGGTCGGCGCCCACGGCCTCCTGCCGCACCCATGCATACGTGTATTTGTATGTATTTCAATGTGCACATATATGAAAATGAATGTGTGTATGTGTATTTGGATATGCATTTATATATGTACATGTTTATGCATATGTTTATGTGTATATTTATATGTATATGTATATGTATATGTATATGTATATGTATATGTATATGTATATGTATATGTATATGTATATGTATATGTATATGTATATGTATATGTATATGTATATGTATATGTATATGTATATGTATATGTATATGTATATGTATATGTATATGTATATGTATATGTATATGAATATGTATATGTATATGTATATGTATATGTATATGTATATGTTACATGTATATGTATATGCACATGTATATGTATATACATTTATAGTTATATGTGTATGTATATGCACATGATGTACATATGTATGTGCATGTGCGGTTATACAATTTATGCGCATGTCAGGGCGCACCTGCTGACGCTGTGCCCACGCTGTGCCCGTCGTGCAGGGCTGGGACGCAGACATGGGCGAGCCGCGCCGCACCGTGGCGCCCGAGGTGGCCGCCGCGCTGCGGCCGATGCCCTCCACCAGCCGCGCCGGCTCCTGCCTGGAGCTAGCGGGCCACTTTGACCACGTCACCTGCTGCAGCACCCTCGACGCCGGCCGCATTGTCATCAGCGTCGCCGTGGACGACTGCCTCAAGGTCCCCCCAGCCCCGCACCCGCCTGCTCGCGCCCCCTCCACTGCCCGCAAACGCATTGCTATCAACATTTGAGCAACTATCGATCGATCAGGCTGCCCCCAACTGCAGCTCCAACCGAAGCGCCAGGTCTTGGCCAATCCCTATCAACCCCTACTATTAGCATCAAACCTAGGCCTGACATCCGCACCGGCCTGAGCATTGGCATCCGCATCAGCATCGGTATCCACATCGGCATGGTATCGCCGACACCATCGGGATCGGCATTAGCATTGGCATGGGCATGGGCATGGGCATCAAACTTATACCTGACATCGGCATCGGCAGTGGCATCGGCATCCGCATTCGCATTGACCCTTGCCGTAGCCCTATTTATGACCCTACTTCTGCCCCCAGCCCTAGTTGAAACATTGGCACCACCGGAATGTCTGCCACCCTAGCTGGGATTGGCATTTACACCCGCGTTTGCCCTGGCTTCAGTCTCAGCCCCGGCCCGGGCCCCCCCGCAGCGCCAGCACCGGCATGCTCGTTGCGTAAGCCTCGTCAAGCCATGATCCCCCCCTCCCCCGGGGCACGGCGTAGGTGTGGGAGCTGCCGAGCGGCAAGTGCGTGGCCACCCAGCGCGGCGTCGTGGGGCGCGGCTTCTGCAAGTTCACGCTGCCGGACTGGAGCTGGTCCACGCCGCAGCTGGTGTGCGCGTCCATGTCGGGCTCGGGCGTGCGCGTGTGGGACATGGCGGCGTGGGAGGAGACGGCGCAGCTGGGCCACGCGGGGCAGGAGTTTTACTCCGTGTGCACGCCCGCCGGCAGCGCGCTGGTGCTGGGCGCCGCCGGGGACTCGCAGGTGGGGCCGCCGGCAGCCCCCCGCCCTGGCAGTCCCCGCCCTGCCTGCCCCCCTCCGTATAGGTGCACATCGATGTGGGTCATTGGCGTGGAGTCACGGTCACACCGGTGAGAGAATGTCGCTATCCATCGTGTCCCCGCGCGGATGTGCTACGAATGCTTTCGGCCAATTATGGGACTGTTTGCTAATTGACATCAGTATACAATATCTGTATACTAGCCTGTAGGCGGCAAAGATTCAAACGGCGGTGCCTGGCTGTGTTTTGCCACCCTTGTAGCGATTTTCCTATTCCTGTTCGATTACGGTATTATTCTACCCTCGTGTTCTTATTATTGCTGACGTTCCATCGCAATACACTGTTTAGACGCATTAGTTAGCATTACGAAATCCTTCATGTCTGCGATGGTGCTGCAATTGCGATATTACAGCACGTGTTACTACCTGTACTGTACGAACACATACCAGGAGTACTACCTCCTGCTGAGTCATGTACGCGTAATCGTGTTTCGAGTGTAG
>VCJN01002823.1:0-92932 GCA_006384855.1 Tetraselmis striata
ATACTATATCTAGAACTTCACATAGTCCATCTCTCAACCTGAATAGCAAGACATGAATGGAGATGTTTTATTATTATTGTTTTGGGTCGCGATCAGTCATGGTGGCAGTGATTCATAACTGCATTTATTTTCACTCGAAACAATTCTGAACTCCCCACCCCTCTGCATTGGCTGCAGCATGTGTGCAAGCGCTACGCGGACAAGTGCGTGCAGTACGCGCCCAAGTGCGACCGCTTCCAGAGCTGGTGCGTGCAGACGTCGCGCCAGTGCGTGGAGTACCGCGAGAGCAGTGCGACCGCTACGAGGCGCAGTGCGTGCGCTCCACGCGCGAGTGTGTCAAAGTACGTTGCTGCCCGGCACCGCCCTCTCATTTGGCAGCCTGATGCCTGTGCGGCGCACCATCTATGCAGGCCCCTGACTGAAAATCGAATCTTTTTGTATGATGTCACGTGTCCTATCCCCATCAAATATATGATTTTGAACGGACTTATTAATATGGGTACATCGTATGGGTAGTATGTACTTGAACTGAATGAATCAAGTCTTTAATTGATGTTATTACAAGGGGGAAACTTGCAGAGTTACAGGTATCAAGGGGGAGTTACATGCATTATTAGCGATTAATAATGGGGAGACTGTCCTGATTGTTTTTTGTATGGGCGCGGCTCTGCAAAATATGAATAGACAGTATGCCGTGCATCATTACCTGACTGTTCCCCCTCCCTGCTTCCAGATTCGATAACCCCGACTGCAAGAAGCGCGAGCGCGTGTGCGTGGAGTACTCCAACGGCTGCACCGGCGAGCGCAACTGCCTGCGCACCGAGTTCCGCTGTGTGCCAAACTAGGTGCATCATGTGTGCGGCAATGGGTGGCACTGAGGCTGTACATATATAGTCATCCTTGCTGGGAGCCAGCAGCACGCAAGCGCCGCTGCAGTGCCCTCCATGACGTGGTCTGATTGCCTGGCTGCGAAGCAAGTTTTGAGACTGTTGTGATCTATTCTATGCAAGCAGACCCAATCATTCCAGAAAACTGTGTCTTTCAAGGGACATGAAGTGCTCAGTCTTTTGCGACTTGAATCACAGGCTTAGCGTTGGCTTCAATATGCGGTTGGGCATGCAATAATAACATAATTCACATCCCCAATGCGCCCAAATTGTTGAGGAATTGGCACAAGCTTTTTGCCAGGACCTGGCATGCATTCGTCCGCACTGTCTTTTCACTACCCAGGAACTCATACATGCATGGTGATTTTCAAAACTCGCGTTCATTGCTTGGTCGGCAACACTTGTTTACTTTAGTCCCTTCCCCAACATGTTCCCGCTCGGGGCATGCCGCCTGTATGGCATGTGCAATCAGGAAAGAGTATCTCAGATACATGGCAGGCGTCAACTACCAGCATCACCGATAACCACGTCGGGATTTCACAAACTCATTCCGTGGCCTCCCTGCACTGTTGTCTAGCTGCGGGTACTAGCATGGTTGCTGTCCACTGGCATCCCTCTGTTGCGAAGAGCACTTAATGAAAAGACCTCCTATCCGTTAGCTGCTGATGTGACCTCATGTTCGTGATGTGAACGGCCACTCATCGGGAAGCCTGCGTGGTGAGTGCTCAATGAAAATTCCAATGTTCGGGTTCTGTTTGATTAGGTCCCTGCGAGTTGGGACGCAAAGGTACGGCTGGTTGCCATACATGGTCAGCCCGCCAGGATGCGGCAGACCTCCGCGGTCCTTGCCAGCGCATAAGTAGCGGATGCGTCCAGTAGACCGACGTCCAGGGCAGTCGGGAGCGCCGATGGCCGAGTGCTGCGGGTTCTCCAAGTGTAGTCTGCAGACGCCTGCGCTGCTGCCAGCGAGGCAAACAGGCCCTGCTCGGGGGAGCGCAGGCGGCCCACCCATAGTCTCGGGCTCGGCTCAAACGGACCGAGCACGCCAGGTAACACGCCCAGCGGCTGTATGTCACCCAGAACTCCGTCGACTTCAGCCTGTGCAGAGCAATGCGCATACGGTCAGCACCCCAAGGGGAAACCTACTGTTCGGGCAGGGAACAATAGAGCGTACGTACATGTTGGGCATATCAGTATGTGATGCGGTTATATACATGTATATAATAGAAAATATATATACATATATATATATATATATACATATATATATGCTCAGGGAGGGCCAGGAGGGAGAGAAAGCCCATATAGCAATACAAGAACGCCCCCAAGCTTGCAGGCTGGGTGTGTTAAACCAAACCATAATACGCAATAACGTCCCACGCACCTGCAAGAACGATAAATATAATGCCTGGAGTAGGTTTCGCATGCAACCTATCAAAATAGTCCGTACGTTTCCGCTATCTTTCCGCCTAATGTCGACCCCTGACAAGTTGGGAGGCGCATATTTGCACTGTCCGTGCTACCGCGGCGGCAAGTGTATAAAACCTTGAATACAGGCCTTAAATCCGGGGGCACATGCGACCTATAGAAACAGTCGCAACACTTTTCCAACAGCTTTGTCTACCTTTCCCCTCAAGCAGGCAAGACAAGATTGTGTTTACAGGGTCGTAATAACAGCGTCGACAGCCATATGGGTGTTCATATCACCGCGGCAACAGCGTCGTCAACATCGTCAACCATGTCCCCAACGATGCCGTCGTCAACAGCGTCAAATGCGTCACCAAGTCAACACCCATATGTGTATATGTATGGCTCTATCTCGCTGACATGTCATCTCCACACAGGACAGAGGGCAGAAACTGATACAAGGGGATGGGGGGCACCTTCAGCATCACAAGGGCGATTTGCACCCGGTTGGCGATTGCCTGATAGCACTCCTCGTCCGCCATCTCGCCGCCGCGCCAAGCCTGCCAGAACACTGGCTGCCATGGCGTGTGCCATGTGCATGTGGTCCTGGGCTATGTCAGCATGATCAACCTCTTCCCCCTCGCGCCGTTCCACCTGTTTTTTTTTGGCTTGGGAAGGGACTTCTGGAGGAAATTTGTCACCGTGCAGGGCCACATTGGATTCCGAGCTATGAAGCAGGAAGACCGGCGCCAGGCTTTAGTCCCGATACCCAGCAACTTTGAACGCGGGTTGCGCCCTTCGTTTGCAGTGTCCAAGAATCGAAAGGTAACCCCCCCCCCCCCCCCCCCGGGCGTGGGCGTGGGCGTGGGCGTGACGGCATTCCCCTCCATGACTGCAGGGTCAGGCAAGGTGACGGTGCAGTCCGGCTGGGTCATGGAGGACTGCTTGCACCACATGGAAACGTTTTCCATTCTTAACGCCGGTCCGCTGCTGGAGGAGGCCCGGGTGAAGGCGATCATGACCGAGAAGGAGCTTCGCGTCCCCAGGCGGTGCTTGGGCACATGTACAAGCGCATGCAAGGAGCTGCGTGGTTCGTCACGCGGTGGGGGTTGCAGAATGTGGTGACGGAGGAGGACGGCCCCGAGCGCAAGGCGCAGGTGGACGCGCTCACTAGGGAGGGGAGGACTCGATACCCCGCGCGGCGCCAAGGCGCGGCGGGCGGGGCAGCGCGGCGCCAAGGCGCGGCGGGCGGGGCAGCGCGGCGCCAAGGCGCGGCGGGCGGGGCAGCGCGGCGCCAAGGCGCGGAGGGCGGGGCAGCGCGGCGCCAAGGCGCGGCGGGCGGGGCAGCGCGGCGCCAAGGCGCGGCGGGCGGGGCAGCGCGGCGCCAAGGCGCGGCGGCCGGGGCAGCGCGGCGCCAAGGCGCGGCGGCCGGGGCAGCGCGGCGCCAAGGCGCGGCGGCCGGGGCAGCGCGGCGCCAAGGCGCGGCGGCCGGGGCAGCGCGGCGCCAAGGCGCGGCGGCCGGGGCAGCGCGGCGCCAAGGCGCGGCGGCCGGGGCAGCGCGGCGCCAAGGCGCGGCGGCCGGGGCAGCGCGGCGCCAAGGCGCGGAGGCCGGGGCAGCGCGGCGCCAAGGCGCGGCGGCCGGGGCAGCGCGGCGCCAAGGCGCGGCGGCCGGGGCAGCGCGGCGCCAAGGCGCGGCGGCCGGGGCAGCGCGGCGCCAAGGCGCGGCGGCCGGGGCAGCGCGGCGCCAAGGCGCGGAGGCCGGGGCAGCGCGGCGCCAAGGCGCGGCGGCCGGGGCAGCGCGGCGCCAAGGCGCGGCGGCCGGGGCAGCGCGGCGCCAAGGCGCGGCGGCCGGGGCAGCGCGGCGCCAAGGCGCGGCGGCCGGGGCAGCGCGGCGCCAAGGCGCGGCGGCCGGGGCAGCGCGGCGCCAAGGCGCGGCGGCCGGGGCAGCGCGGCGCCAAGACAGCGCATACAGCGGAATCGGCGGAAAGGGATGCATTACAAGCTGTGGACGGCAGCCGCTGAAAACTATGCGGTCATGCCGCAACAACCCCAGCACTGGCTTCTGGATACCTCTGATCTGGCTGACGGCGGCGGGCTGCAGGATGCAGGGCCGCATGACTGAGGTGGCGGTGCTGGTGAGCCCGCAGAGTCTGCATGCGGCGGAGGCGGCGCAGCCGCATAGGCACTAGACAATGCTCTGAAGCGAGCCCCAATTGTCTGCCCAGCGCTTGCCCCAATGTAACGCACCAGCTTGGCAGCAATTGGCAGCTCTTTTGCCCCCCCCCCCCTCCACCCCACAGACACACTACCAATACCAGTTTCTCATCCCGGCGGGCAGTTGATGCGTATACCCAGGCTTGTGCGTACGCGATGCGGGGGGGGGGGGGGGGGGCAATCACTATAGCTAAGCTAGTGATGTGAGATATGAGTGCAGCAACAGATATTGTGCAAGATATAATACGATGGCATGCAAGCGGGTCCCCGCTCTTCCACAATCATTGGCCCTGCTCCCTCTTGCCCCGCCCCCGGTGCCCTTTAGCTGCTCTCAGCATCCCGAGTGGGATGGGCGGGGCAGCGGTTGCTACCGAGTGAGGCGTAGCATCGTTTGCAGTAGCAACGCAGCCTTTCCGGTGTGACGCCGCCTTGATGTAACCCAGCAGTACGCGCGAAGTGCAAGTGCAAGCTGCTGATGGCGGGGATCCCGCGCGGGGGGGGGGGGGGGGGGGGGGGGGGGCTGCGGCTGTGGGATAGGCGCGGCAGCGGTTGCTACAGAGTGAGGCGTCGCATTGTTTGCAGTAGCAACGCAGCCTTTCCGGTTGCATAGTGTGACGCAGCCTGGATGTAACCCAGCAGTACGCGCAAAGTGCAAGTGTTACACGTCCGTGTGCCCCACCCAATGACATTGCGCCCGACCTCGCTGACGGCATGTCTCGCTCTCCTTCAGCTCCTGGGCCGTCCGCCGCCTCACCCTGCGCACCCTACCAGCCGCGCGTGCCTTCTCGGAAGCCTCACACACGGCGGCGCGAGTCGCGTCGTGGAACGCGTCCCTGACATGGCGGAACTCCGCCCTCTTCGTGGCCGTGGTCGGGCAGGGGACTGCCCGCTGATGGGTCGCCATGCATGGGTACTTGGGGCCGCACAAAGCCGGGGTGCCGTCGCAGCAACACTCCCAGTCCGTCCGTTGGCCGCAGTCCACGCATGACGGGCGTCCGGCCAGGACACGCACATGATAGTGCATGTGGCCGCCTCCCGCCACTGCTCGTAGTGCTCCGGTCAACATGGCGACGAGCAAGTCGGCATGTCCCGCAGGTGGCTGCGGGGCGGGTGGCGCGAGCGCAGCCTCGCTCGCCTCGACAACCCCCTCAGCCCGATCAGTCGCCTCGACCACGGCCTCCTCCGCCTCCTGACGCGGCGCACCAGGCGCATCATCGTCGCCTGGCAGGGCGTCCCCCCCCGCAACGGCGCCGTCGGCGGTGGCCGACGCCGTCGTGGCGGGGTGTTGTGAGGAGGTGGCCCTAGACATAGGTGGGGCCGGCACCGCCATGTGTTGCTCCACATGCGGTGCGGTTCCTGACGCGACAGCTCCGTCGCACCAGTACCGGCGCCGGCACCCCACGCACGCCTGCTGGGCTTACCACCAACCGGCATGTTTCCTTTGGGAGGCGGTTCATCCGCGTCGGAGGTGAGCGGCGGTGCCTGTGTGGGTGTGGATACTGCCCGGCCATTAGGGCTCCCGCCGCCTGTCGCTCCGCCGACCCACGCCGCGGCGTGTGCTGCGCCCCGCATAGTCGCCTCGAATATAATATACATGACGCGGGGACGGGGGGGGATTCGTGCGTTTCGTATGTCGGCGGAAAGGCGTGCGAAGCTGCGGCTGGCGAAGGTGGTGGAAGTAAGCGTGGCGGCGTCGGCGGCGTATTACCGTGCGTGCATGCGTGCGCAACCCCGCGGCAGCAAGCGCCGGACTCGGCGTGTGCCAGCGGCAGAGCTGCGAAGCCATGGACACGGTACGGGATGCCAAGTCTGGCTAAGCAACTGCCGAGGCTGGCGGCTTAACCCCCATGTCCGGCGGTTGAGGGACGGAAAGTGCGTAGAAGTTGATCGGGAAAAAGCGGGCATATAAGCCTGGCTGTGCTAGGTTCCTATTAAGTAATGGCGGTTTGTGCTAAGTAATTCTTAGGGGTAGACCATGCAGCGCAGGTAGGGGGCGGTATAAATGAGGCCGGGCACATATACTGCTCCACGAAACGACACTGTCGCACGTGTAGTTGAATAGACGCCCCCCCCCCCCCCCCCCCCGCCGGGTCGGCCCGCCGACCCGCCACGGCATGTAATATTTGCATGCATCGCCGGGGTATGTGTGAGTGGATGCCCCGCCGCCACATCCCCCCCCCCACCCCCCCCCCCCCCCCCCCCCCCATTTACACTTGTGCACTCATTAAGTTTGGGCTGGTTTCGGAGCAGTACATGTACGTATGTATATACATACAATGGAACGTAGGACCTGCGCGGAAAGAGGGGGGGCTGGCGGAATGCGTTGGGGGTGCGTAGAGTAGCGTGTTGGTGAGATTCGGGGTGCATCGGACGCCGGATGCCCATCCACCCAGCGTAAAAGACGCCTACGTAATATTCACACTATATATATTCACACGCAAATGTGTGAAAACCGGACATTCCGTGCCGGATGGGTGGGAATACGGCGTCCGATGCAGCCAAAACCCCAGCAACACGCTATTCTGTGCACCGCCAATGCACTCCGCCAGCACCGCCTCATTCTCTGTCGATTTCGAAAACGCCTTCACGTTACCCACCGCTAATTGCAATTGCCACCGTGTAATGTTGTCACGATGTGCGCACACAACAACACTTACTACCGGTTCCGACGCGGATGGAGGCGAGGCTTGCGGAGTGCGTTGGGGGTGCGTAGAGTAGCGTGCTGCAAATAATTGGGGTGCATCGGACGCCGGATGCCCACCCACCCGGCGTAAAAGACGCGTAATATTCACACTTTATTAACACACAAATGTGTGAAAACCGGACATTCCGTGCCGGATGGGTGGGAATACGGCGTCCGATGCAGCCAAAACCCCAGCAACACGCTATTCTGTGCACCGCCAATGCACTCCGCCAGCACCGCCACATTCTCTGTCGATTTCGAAAACGCCTTCACATTGTCCACCGCTAATTGCAATTGCCACCGTGTAATGTTGTCACGATGTGCGCACACAACAACACTTACTACCGGTTCCGACGCGGATGGAGGCGAGGCTTGCGGAGTGCGTTGGGGGTGCGTAGAGTAGCGTGCTGCAAATAATTGGGGTGCATCGGACGCCGGATGCCCATCCACCCGGCGTAAAAGACGCGTAATATTCACACTGCTTTATTAACACACAAATGTGTGAAAACCGGACATTCCGTGCCGGATGGGTGGGAATACGGCGTCCGATGCAGCCAAAACCCCAGCAACACGCTATTCTGTGCACCGCCAATGCACTCCGCCAGCACCGCCTCATTCTCTGTCGATTTCGAAAACGCCTTCACATTATCCACCGCTAATAATTGCAATTGCCACCGTGTAATGTTGTCACGATGTGCGCACACAACAACACTTACTACCGGTTCCGACGCGGATGGAGGCGAGGCTTGCGGAGTGCACTTGCGGTGCACAGACTAGCGGGAGACTAGACCCATTGTCGCTTATTTCCAAGCACGGGCGGTGCTGCCAGACCTGATCGTCTACGGCCGATATAATATTCACACTATATTAACATCGGTGCACACCGCCGCACACCGCCGCACACCGCCGCACAACGCTGCGCGCGCACATTCGTCGCACACATTATCCCGGATTCACTCGCCGTATCCATTACGCCGTGCTACTTCAACAATAAACATTGCGAAATTACACCGACACAATGCCGCACCGACTAGCTCTTGACAATACGTGCATATAAATAGTAGTGGCGCGCTGCTCCTCGCCTCCGATGTGTCGTTGACTGCTGCGGAAGGCGGTCGTCGACTGGGTGTTAGTTTCTCCACCTCGGCCGCCCCCCCCCCCCCCCCCCCCCCCCCCCCCCGCCCCCCCCCCCCCCCCCCCCCCTTCACCGCTCACAGCGCCATGGCCGACCTCGCCCCCCCGGGCAAAAGTGGGCGGCGAGCCTTGTTGTCTCGCGTGTCCGCGCCGCCGGCATCGAGGAGGACGAGAAAGACATGAGGAAACCCGTGACAAGGTGGGCGCGCAACAAAACACTCCATCCTCCGCATTAGCACGCACCCACTCGTGGCTAACTTGTGCCGCGCGCAGGTTCGTCCGGGAGCGCCGTAAGGCCCACCTCAACGCCAAGGCTTCCACAGTGCCAGCGGCGCAACTCGTGGTGGCCGAGGAGGCCGCATCCTCAGCCGCTTAAAGGCGAAACGATTGTGGCTTGTTGTGGGTGTCTGGGCACAGGGGGCGTCCCGACGCGAAGGTAAGGAAGCTCATGGCGGCGTCGTCGACGGCACAGCCTCCCGGGGTGGTGAAGACACTGACGGATGACAAGAAGCGGAAGAGGCCAGTGAAGAAACGCCGAGGTAAGAAACTGACGGTCGCGGAGTCGGAGGCGGAGTCGGAGGCGCAGGCGGAGGCGGAGGCGGAGGCAGCGAGATCGTCGAAGCGGAGGGTCCCCCGGGCACGCAAGAACAAGAACAAGCAGTAGCCCCCGCCCCCTTTACCCCCCCCCCCCCCCCCCCAGGCGGGAGCGGCTGGCGGCGAGGGGGGGCGGGGGGGGGGGCGGGGCGGGCGTGGTCCCCCCGCCCCCGCACCCCCCCCCCCCCCCCCCCCCCCCCGGGCCACATTCCCCGATGGCAGCTGTCGCGAATATTGTAATTCAATCATTCTTCGGCAAACCGCTGCCTGCCCCCGCCCTCCCCCTCGCGAATATTTATGTAACGTGAGCACTCTTTGGCAAAACATGGCAGCCAAACCGCCCATCTGATGACCTTTGATCGGACGGCTGGCAGGCCCGTTCAGCAGTACTAGCTATAATGTACAAAAATTCCCCAGTGTTACCAAATACGTACGGCTGCGATTTGCGCTCCCATGTACTAATAGTCGTAGTTATCCACAGGACGACTAGGGTTCGTACTAGATACCCGGTAGCGGCGTAATAAATATATCGCGTACTACCCGGTACTACACGGACAACCTTGTACCTTGTACGTCAGTGCCATGTACGCTTCACCGGGCTGGTACGACTACCAGAATGATGACAAAAAGGATTTATCGCCCGCCGGCAATAACGCCGGATGTACTCGCACGTAACTGGATGGACGTGCCGCCACCAGCAGCAGCCTTCACGGATAAATAATAGTCGCTAGTAGTAGTGCTTCGTCACCTGTATGTCACATCTGAATCTCACAGTGTATACACGTGGATACATATTGTCAATTTTTCCCACTCATAAATGTTGACTCAATATTATTATCCACTTTCAAACAACTTCATGAACATCATTTTTCATATTACAACATGTCACGCAACGACAAGGACAATGAAGATGCCAAACACATGATTAATATCCATCAATTAACATTTTTGGCAAAAGAGAACGAGCTACGGCGTTCGGTGCCGTGCCATGAGCAACAAAAATGCCCGATATGTGACCATATTGTCGGACTCGGAATTTCTGTACACATATGAATTTTGACTCAATATGATCGACTTCCATACAACTTCATCTACATCATTTTTCATACTACAACATGTCACGCAACGACGAGGACAACGACGATGCCGAACACATGATTAATGTGCATCGATTCGCTTTTTTGGTAAAAGAGAACAAACAAGTTACGCCATTCGTTGCCTGCTAAAGGCAATTAAGATTCCCGATATGTGACCATATAGTCGGACTCGGAAGATATATTACGCGTGAGGGAGGCGGCACAACAACATAGACATGCAGTTTTGTGAGGATCTTTGGAGACAATAAAAAAGGAAAGAGAAAGAGAGACAGACAAATAGTTGCGTGAGAGACAGAGCTGCGCTAAACGACGACATTGATGGCACATGACCGACAAACACAACGCCCGAGACGAGTGGTCGAATACGCCGCGACCGGATCCAAGAACATAGAGAGCCGGTCATTGCTGGCATTACAAAACCTTAGAACACAGTGGCGGCGATAACGTACCTCATACAGGCGGACGGCGATGCAGTTGGCACGACATGACCGATGCCGCTCATGACGACAGCATGCCGCGGTGGCAGGGATCGCTGCCGCACGCGCGCCCGACCGCGGAAGACCAGGCTCCACACATGTCCCAAACCACCAGCGGTGCTTGTCTCAACCAGGGACTAGGTGTAATATCCAATGAAATTGGTCCAAAATACGCTACTCGGAAAATAACCATTTTTGGGGGGCTAAAACGGCGCTAAAATGGTCGCAATACCGAATGAAATTTGTATTTGTACGAATGTATTGCGAAAAAACCGATTTCGTCAAAATAAGGCGTTGTGCGCATCTCACTGTACGAATGAAGTAATAGGTGACGCTATATTATGTACGATGTACTACGTTTAGCATGTGCTCGCCCTATATTTTACCTTGGCGCCGTGTTCTTGCGGCGCTAGCGGCAGATGCGTCCGCCCCCGTGGGCCCACCTACCCTTCATATGCACAACTCTACTACTTGCCATTGCCCGCCCCTTTCGTCGCGCCCTCTTGACTAAAAACACTCACAAAACATGTCGGATCTTCGGGTCACCCGCACCTCTGCGAGGCGGCAGGCGACGTAGCCTCGGCCGTAGTGCCGTCGATCTTGGACCCGCCATCCGCCGAGCGACGGGCGAGCCGTGCTGGGCGGGCGAGATAGCCGATTTACGATCCCAACACAGGAGCAATCCCGGTGCCGCGACGCCCCCAACGTGACAGGATTGCCCCCAAGCTTGCCGACAACCCTGTGCGCGAGGCGGTGCGGGAATCTTCCGCACCCGGTGTAGATGCGAGTTGCCCCGACTGTGTACGTTTCGTTTGCCCCATGCTATGTTGCAGTGCGTGCCTATAAACCTTGTTTGTGCCGGCGCTTTGCCCGGCAGGGAGATGGCGTCCGGGACGCAGCCGTCGAGTACCATCATGAGAGTGGTACCGAAGCATTTGCGCCCGAGTATCACAACAACTCAATGATTGAAGACGACTACATCACGGAATACTTCCGACAAGTAACACCCCCTCCTCAGCCTGCCCTGCCCCGAACTCCCGTCCGTTTTGCTTTAAGAAACCCGTAGAAGGCTTACTGCACTTATGGCAACGCATTGTAGTCCGTAAAGGAGGTGCGATGAGGAGGCGAACACGTGGGGATAATGTTTTTGAGTCCAGGAATAGGACCGTTTGGACTCAAAATGCCCCATGGACCGCGCGCGGGATGAGCGTCATTTGTCCATACCGGACCCCCCACTTTATAGACTTAATTTAGACCGTTTTCGGTGCGACGCTTCTTACAGCCACAGCCGAGTGCAGCTCGACCATTCGCACACCTGCACATGGCGGCTCAACAATCCGCCTCCCGTACCATCTCACCACTGCGTCCGTCGATTGTTCCACTACGTGTTACAATTGGTTCGCAACGACCATCGTATACGCTACGCGCGGGACATGCGTTACGAGCGCGATGGGCGCGTGCGTCGGCACGCCCCCACATACATGAACCTTGACCCACAAACCAGTACTGGTGCCCTGACTAACCCGTCCAACAGATTCCAATCAACCGCCGGCAACCTAACCGCCGCGGCCGAGTAGGTTGCTAACATGAGCCGGCCCCCTGTTACTCCGTCGGCCAAGCGTCGTACTTACGTAACTGACGAGCTCGAGGCTGTTGCCGCCCCATGGGCTGCTTCACTCCGGTCCCGTCTACATGCAGCGTTCGGCTCGGACGAGTTGGGACAACAACCCTCGACCTACCCTCCAGCTCCTTATGCCGTTAAACGTAGGGAGCTGACGCTCAAGAGCTATGCCGGCAAACTGTCTCAGTTCGCGGAGTTTTGCCATGACTCCGAAAACATCAGCCCGCCGGAGGCGACTACTGCTACTATCGTCCAGTCTGTTACTTAGATTGGTGAGCGGGGCCACATTGGGGCTAAGTCGTTGCATCCCTACTACCAGTCAGCAGCAATCAACAAGTTCTTCGGGCTGCACAACGTCGACCCCATTGCTAGGGACAGCCCGCACCTGAGGGGCCAGCCGTTGATGAGGCAGCGCCGCTTGCTAGAGGCTGCCCCTTTGCAAGTCCCGTTGCCTGTTGATGTCGCTTACAACTTCGTTCAGCATGCCGAGTTGATTGTGTTTGCTCTTCCCCCCGAATACCAGCTCGACTTCCAAGCCCTCATGACCTTGGTTGTCAACTTCATTTCTTTCCCAGGGGACTTACTGGAGTGTCATTACATGAGTACGGGACGTGCATGACGACTCCTACAACTAACATCATCATGCATGTGTACCGAGAGAAGGGGCCCGACGACCTACTCGTGCTACTCCTTCCAACATCACAACACCCCCGCGTCCCGCGTCTCATGCGCCACTTCATCAACAACATACAGTCTGCTCCCTTGATCCATGTTGTCTTCGCCGAGACAAACTTCTGGGCAGTCACCCAAAGCGAGCAATCCAAATTTTGGATTGCCGCTGCAATGTCGGGCTGGCTGTCCAGAACTACGGGCGTTCGTCTCGTCGGTGCTGTCCCTCCCTCCGGCACCTCGCGCACAGCCTTCGCAATAAGGGTGCGGCGTCTGCTGCTAACGCCATCGGAGTTCCGTTGTCCCACATTCGCCACCAAGGCGGTTGGGCCACAAACTCCGACGTCGTTATGGATTACATCGACCCTAATGTCGTCTCTTCACCTGGCGCGTGGTTCTTCTTCGGTCACATCGCGCCCCTTCGCCACTTCCAAGTTCAACAAGACTCCGCAGCGGTGGCCCTCCCGGTGCCACCTTCGTGACATGGCGCTACCCCTTCTTCGTCAATCTACCGCTCACTCCGTTCGCTCATCACTAGCAAAACTAGACTCAACTTTGAAATGATCTAAACTAGTTTATGGGGTTTCCTCCTTTCCTAACCGCTTTTTCGGCTACCTTTGATGCTAAGTGGTAGGGGTTACTAGTTCACCCGTCGTTGCACCTTTTTTGGGTGCAGCATGAGTAGACATAAAAGCAGCCGTAACAACTGAGCTTGCATCTTCCAGTTTCGTTGTGTTACACACAGAACCCCCTTCCCCCTTGACTCCGTGTCCCCTTCACGTTTTGTTTACTACTAGTAGTTGGGGTTTCCTTTCCGTTGTCGTCTACCTAGCAAGTGCGGTACGGCACAAATACTACGGTGCTAATATATCCGGTGCTAGCTAGTATGCCGGACCGCTAGTTGCATTAACCTCGCAACTAACGCCTCGAGGATCTGCATCGACAATGTACTCCCGTGCATCACCACCCGCGTGCGGTTCCCGACGCAGCCATGCCGGGTAGAGTTGCTCCCGCATGTTGCTCGTCGTGTGCTTAAAATCACCACGGGGCTTGTCGCCAACTTCCTTTGTCGCGGCGCACCCACCATGGGGTCGCGCCGCGACAGAGCTCGTGTCTTCGTGACATGCAAGATCTTTGGTTTTACAAGCCACTCAGAAGTGAAGTCCCGCGCCCAGCTCGAGGACATGTCTCGCTGGCCGGAGGCGGTCGACGATCGTCCAGCGGGCACCGTACGCCGGCTCTTCGCGCCGACAACAAGTGCCCCACACGGACAACCGTCGTTCGACTGATTCGGGGGCAACGCTCTTCACGTCTCGCGACACAAGAGCCCCCATGCCGCCGGCCTTCCGCTTGTCGCCGGTGAAGAAGACCGCCATTTCTAGCCAGGAAAGCGCCGGTGAGACTTGCGGCATCAACGCGCTAGTTTGCGCCACAACCGGGCTGCCCCTCGTAGCCCCAGTGGGAACACAGTTGGTCGGCGTCAACCGGCTACCGCTGTATTCCGCGTCCGCGCGCCCGCACCGGTCGGCGCCAGCAGGTCGTCCCTGCACCCCGTGCCCCATGGCTGTGTTATATACTCTACAGTCGTGTACTATGTACTGTTGAAGCCGACGAATGAGCGAAGAGCTAGCGACCGAGGCGTGCGAGAACGAGTACATGCCGCCCGAGCGAATAAGTACGAGTACGAGCTCATAGAGTGCGAGTGCAAGCGAAGGCAAAGTACTAGTACGAGGACGAGGCGACGGTACGAGCGACTACGAGGCGCTCAGTAAGTGCAAGACAGTATTACGAGTACCCGTAGGGTGCGAGTAACCTGTACGTTCGCCTGCGTACGAGCAGCAGCGCGATTGTCGTACGTATATGCGTTGGTGTGACCTGCTAGCGCGGATGATGACACCTAGCGTTAGATAGAGCGCTGCCGTATTGGCGTATTATTAGTAGGTACTAGAACCTACTAGAACCATATAGAACGTTGTATAACATGTGCGAGTAACTTCTCTTGTGTGCATAATAGCGAATAAATATTACCACTGTGATGCGGACAGACAAAGGTGCATGAACCTGTCTGTACTTCGTATTGTGTCGCCACAATATATAGCGATGGCCGCGGATTAGGACCGCACACGCCGACTTTAGTAAGGGTCTAGTAATTACACGCAACACAGGTGGTGGAAATTTGATTCCGTACGCAGCGCACGGAATTACGATAACTAGTGGCTATAAACAGACCGGCAAAACCACCGCCGGGCTAGTCATCTAGGCTACCGAGATTCCCGTACTTTCAGGATCCCTTTTCCAAATCTCTGCTCATTGTTCTTCCATTTTTTTAGCCGTGTGGAATGACGATCCAATGGGTCCTCAGACTCAGCTCATGCTTTAGGACAATGGCTAGACGACTATTCGGCTTAAGTCCTAAGGGGGTCCTAACACTTGGTTTCGGAGCTTGCAAAGTCATCGTTACGCATATCGGATCGGACGCTCGGCCGCCTTTTGGTACTCGCGATCTTCGTCCCCACGCTAGTCGCAAATTCGCTCGCTCGCCGCTTCCTCCTCATGTCACTTCATCGTTATCACCACGTCGAACTTGACTCCATATGTCAAAGCCGGTTCGTATCCTCGGTGGGCACCCCCGCCACAGGATCCTTGACGACCGACGTCTTCTCCGGTCCCTATATCGCCTCTCGCTCTCGTCGCTATGCCGCTTCTCTTTGTGGAACCCGGAACCATGTGCTCCGGTCACCGCTCCGGAAATTAATTGTACCAGCACCTCATGGTCGTACATGTAACCACAGTTGTTCGGTCTTCGCCATACGCTTAGTTTAATTTTCGTGTGGCAGGTTCAATCTTTAGCGCAGAAAAGAATCCGCGGTTCTTTTCGTTCGCTATACCAGTACTGCGCCGATATCGGCAGATACATGTCGGTTCTTGTCGATGTCGCGCCATCTCCAACTCAAGTGGTCGGAACTGTAGATGGGGTCGCGAGTCGCACGCACGTTGCTCCGCCCTCGTGGTTTCGCAGCTTATATCATGTGCCCCGGTCGCCTCCGCGGCCTGCACATATAGGTGATCGGCGCCGTCAGGCCGTCACTGCACCCTGTGCCCCGGTCGCTTCCGTGGCCTGCGCACGCAGTTGGTCGGCGCCCACGACCCGTCACTGCACCATGTGCCCCGGTCGCTTCCCCGGCCAGCGCACGCATCCAACGGCCCGCCGCTTCGAAAAGGGCCTCGGTTGCTTTCGCAACCCCAGGTTATTGAAATTGATTACAACTGCTAATCTTCTGCGTCCACTGGCTCAGAGTTGTTCTTAGGGCATGCTATCTTCAACCATGGTAGGGAAGAACTGAGTTGTTCTTAGGGCCTGCAATCTCTAACCATGGTAGGGAACACTAGGTGTAATTACAGCTCAAGCTACCGGCCGTCCTCTGGTGTGTCCAAGCCCCTCCTCCCTCCAGCGGGATGTAGCTAGGACAACAGCGTCCCCCTGCTGTCCTACCGAAGTCATGCCTATCCCACTCAGAGCTCAGCAGGTAAGCTTAGGCAGGCAAAGAGACCCGCCTACAACTGCTAAGGTGAGATGGGGGAAGGGGGCTGGCCGGAATAGCTAAGTGTTGCTCAGTGAGTATTTATCCACCGCTGAGCCAGCTAGTAGGATTAGTGGGGGCTGCGATGCCTTCCTTCACTAGAGTAAGTATTTGTTGTGTGTGGCGGGGTTGTGGCAACCCCAGGCACGCAAGTGGGCGGCGCCAACGGGCCGCCACTGCATCATGTGTCCCGGTCGCCTCCTTGGCCGGGAACGCAGCTGGTCGGCGCCAACGGGCCGCCACTGCACGGTGTGCCTCGGTTGCTTTCGCAGCCTCGGGCACGCAGCTAGTCGGCGCAATCATGCCGCCACTGCACCCTGTGCCCTAATCGCTTTTGCGGCCCGAGCACGCAGCTGGTCGGCGCCGTCATGCCGTCCCGGCCTCATATGCCCCGATCGCCTCCGCGGCCTCCAGACGCAGCTAGTCGGCGCCAACGCGCCGTCACTGCACCATGCGCCCCGGTCAGTTCCGTGGCATGCGCACGCGGCTGGTCGGCGCCAAGGGCCGTCAGTACACCATATTCTATTATCGCTTCCGCAGCCCGGGCACGCAGCTGGTCGGCGCCGTCATGCCGTCCCTGCACCATGCGCCTCGGTTGCCCCAGGCGCAAACGGGCCGCCTCTGCACAAAGTGCCTCGGTAGCTTTCGTCGTCCCATGCAGCACGACAGCACGCCAAACTGCACCACGTGCCCCGGTCGCTTCCGCGGCCGCGCACGCAGCTGGTCGGCGCCAACGGGCCGCCTCTGCACAAAGTGCCACGGTTGCTTTCGCAACCCTAGGCACGCAGCTAGTCGGCGCCAACGGGCCGCCACTGCATCATGTGTCCCGCTCGCTTCCGTGGCACGGGAACGCAGCTCGTCGGCGCCAACTAACGGGCCGCCGCTGGTTCAGGGGGCATTTTAAGTCAAAACGGTCCTATTCCTGGACTCAAAAATGTGCCCCCCACGTGATCGCTTAGGCTGGGATATGTATCTACTTTTCGGGCACATTTCACGTGCAATGCAACACTATACGAGAATACTAAAAATGACAAATGAACGTGTCCTCTTCGTGCCCTCAGTCGCGTAAAGTTGTATCCGCCTCACGTAGGTGGCGGCGCTACTTCGCGCCATTTTGCGCGCCCCAGTGGCCCACCTGTCGGAGATTTCACTCCTCGCCTCCCTCCACACCATTGCACTCCACTACACTCTCCTTGGTGTGCTTATGTAGCCGTCATGGCCGACCCTTCGTCTGCCCCGCAAGGCAGCGAAGCCTTTCTTCATGCGCCCAACAGCAAATTCAGCCTTACATATGCTTCCTAGACAGTTTGCCCCTTCAACCGGATCACAGAGACAAGCTTTTCAAAGAGGGCGTGAATGTCGTTGCTGGACAGCTGCTACATGGGCTCGCCCCTCCTCCGTGTCTGCCTTCGGAGGTTGGTGAACCTTTGTACATCGCGCTATCACGCGCTACGGGTCCGGAACGTGCCGGTTCCGGCCCGCGGAGCCAGCAAAGCAAGCGCCTAACACCCTCGCCAAGCTCCTGCCAGCAGGGGAGCGCTTCTGCGCAAGGGGCGGAAAAGTGTTTGAGATTCGACTAGAGGAAGTTGGCGATGCAACCTTTCTCACGAGGCAAGCTGCAGTGAAGGAGTTGATATGGATGATGGACGAATGGAAGGCCCAATATGTCAGAAGGGCGCGTATGCGAGTGCTCCTCACGCGTGCTCTGTCTGAAGAGGGGCATATTGTACCTGAATATTGGCATGTTCCACGAGTGTGTCCACTAGCAAGGGTTGGGTATCGGCAGGTGTATAACAGCGCCTCCCACGATAATTGGCCCGCGCATCTCCGCATATATAGCGATCCGGTAAGCACGCGCTGGGAGATGCAGCGCGAACACCGCCTCGCCCACACGCAGTAGGAGGTTGACGTCGTCGTGGACGGCAAAGTTCGTATTCTTCAGCGAGTTAAAGCCCAAATGAAGGAACACGTCGGCGACGCGCCAATGCGACTTGTGGAGAAATTGGGGAAGGACGGCATGAAGATTACGGACGTGAGGGCGTGGCGACTGGCGTTTAAAGCCTGGAAAAAGAGCCTCACTCGCGAAGAGAAAGGCCCTCAGGCCTATGAGTATATCGCCGACCTCATAGGTTGGGCTCGTCGCAACGAGATGCCACCTCTCAACTTTGCTGACAGCGACGCGGCGTTGGAAGACGACAAGTTGGTCGTCCTATAGTTCAGCGACGAGGCCAAGGGAGTGGTGTTCACTACAATGGGCTTGTTTTATTAGGACCTTGCGCCTGGCGGAGACGGGAAATCTCCCACTCTGCCGCGTCACGGACGGCACGCACAAGATTCACTACGGCAAGTGGGTCCTCTTGACCCTTGGCACCCACCCAGTCGAGTATGACATGGAGAAGTGCAACCTCGTTCACAGCTTCCGCCCAATCTCCTTCCGCTTCGCGCAAGAGGAGGATGGGGCAGCGATGACCATCATGTTCAAGACGATGATGGATACGCACAAGAATATGTATGGCAGTTCGCCCAACGTGGCGCGGGCTCTTGAGCGACAAAGGGGGCGGGATTCGCGTCGCCAAACGAAACGTTTTCCCTACTACTGCGAGGGTGCGCCCTCCCCCCCTTGCTCTCGCTTCTTAGGGGAATCTCGTGACAATATGTACAAATCTCCCCCGCTAAGGCGTTCGCGCTGTGCATCTCTTGCATACCATCGGTTGTTGGATACATGTGGCCAGGTCAGCCCCCGGCCCAGTCGCCCGGTGGTTCGAGGACGATTGTTATACTCCATTTCCCTATAGCCATAATGTTCTGCTATACTAGCAGGTATAACCCCCGCAAAGGTAGTACGACTACGCATCCGCGGAGTCGCTGTACATATTAGTATTGCGGGCGTAAATATTAGTAGTATAAGGCCGAAGACTGTTCTGGAATTCTCTAGAGTTCTCTGACTCAAGCCTTACGTGGCTAACACAGCACGGGTATCCCATGACACCCGGCTAACATAGCACAGGTATGACTATGACCTCGGCGGGTATAAATACCGCCTCGGACAAGTCTACTAGGTAGAATTCAGAGACAGAACTATAACCCAGGAACCCCTGTAACCAGAAGAGATTGGCCATACTTTCTAAATCCTTCCGCTGCATCCTAAAGGGCCTAAAGAACAGGCTTAAGCTAGAGCCTAACACTTGGTTTCGGAGCTTAGACAGCGGTAAGCGACGTAAAGATGGCTACACCAGGAGAGACACCACCTGAGGACAGCGGAAGCTTTCCGGTAGCGGCCACTGCCGGCGAAGCACAGCCGATTCCGCTCGAAGGAGGTCAAGAGGGCACGCAACCGACCCTCGCAACCATGATGAGCATGCTTCAACGACTAGCCGACCGAGTCGAGACTATGTCGACGGAGCAAGCGAGGATGCAAGATGTAGCGCAAGCTACAACGGCGGCAACGGCGGAGATTCGCCGCTTGGACGAGTACGTGCGACAAGGCTTCAGTCATTTCGACGACCGAGTGAACCGAAGCCGAGTTGTAGAGCAGCAGATGCGAGACCAGCTTCGTTCTGCCCGGACCAGCGACATGCCTGGGCTCATGCCGAGCGATGTGAAACCAGCGAAGATCGAGAAGCTATCGACTACGAATATCGACGAGCTACGGAACTGGTTTCGTCATGCACGGGGTTACCTGAAACATCACAATGTAAACCCGGAGGAACCTCGTAGCGTGTACTGGGCATCTGGCTATTTTCACGGACCCGTATCCAAGTGGTGGTACGCGCAAGTGGCGAGTACGCACGACGAAATTGGCGGCGGTTTTACCGGTATTACGCACATGGAGGCGGCACTAATCACCGAATTCTGTGGACGTACACCGGCGAAGCAAGCTCGTATCAATCTGGATCGCGCGACACAGCGGACTACAGTACAGAAGTACGCGAATTATTTCCGCGAGCAACTACTGGAGTTACCACATCGTCACGAGGAAGATAATGTACATGACTTCCAGCGCGGACTGAAACCCCATATTCGAAAGGAAGTTGCCCTGAAAAACCCTAAGACCCTGGCAGAAGCTGTACAGGCAGCTCTGGCTGTTGAAGCTGCGGAGCGGGAGACAGATGTGCACCGCGAGATCCGTCGCGAGCGCCTAAACATCATGGACGACGATGGCGACGACGACGAGCAGTACTACAGCAGTGCTGAGGGTGAGGCTACAGAACAAGAAGACGACCTGTTGATGGCGCGGCGATTGACCGAGGAGGAGTTTGAGAGATTTAAGAAGGAAGGTCGCTGCTTTATCTGCAGGGCGAAAGGTCATGTTGCGTCCGCGTGCCCGAGCAAGAAGAAGAAGATTTCTGAATATCGACCCAGAAAGACCCGGCCGGGAAACTAAGACGTGAGTCGGCCGCGCGCGGCGCGCGACAGGGTGAAGGACTGTCCCCTAAAACGGCTCGCGAGACTACAGAAGTACAGCCCTCGTATCCTCAAACGACATTGAGGCCTGATTTCCTCCACAAGGATTTCAGCGACTGGATGGTACATCGCGAATTATTTCACGAGTACACGAAGAAATACGGACCCTGCGACCTGGACGGAGCTTGCGATAATGACGGCCTGAATTCTCAAGTTTCTGGTAGTTTTTGCTGTCCGACGCGCCCATTTCAGGAACAGGATCTCGGAGAATATCGGCGTATTTGGCTAAATGCCCCGTATGACCGAATTGAAGAATTTTTTGGGCCACTACCTTCGACAGAAGTTATTGCATCCGCATCTACGAGCAATTATTGTGGTCCCAAAATGGTCGCGTAAGCCGTGGTTTCGACTACTTAGAAATTTTCGTCTGGTGGATGAGTTGCCAGCGGAGACTTCTGTGTTTACGTGTCCAACGAACGATGGCATAGAAGGTGCGAGACAAGATGTTGGCCCCACTCGATGGGCAACACAGATCTACGCTGACGATGGCGCCGGCGTACGGTTTCTACCGCAGCACCTGAGAACCCCACCGAAGCCTGAGTGGACGCACTCGAAGGTTCTAGTAACCGATGGAAGACGAGTGCTTCTGACTGTAGAAGACAGCGGACTGATTTGGTTTCCGGAAGGCAAGCGCGGCGACACGGACGCGACGCCGGAGACAACAGCAGTACGACGATTACTCGAGCAAACTGGGTACCGGGTACAGGAGAGCAATCTACGGTACCTCGGCACTCAGCGGACGGGAGACAACCGGTGTCCTGTATACCTGTATCGCGCTCGTCGTAATACTGTACCTACGAAGCCCCCTTTGAACCGTGCACTATGGACAACCTGGAAGAAATTATTGGAGGCACGAAGTACGGGTTATCTGGAGACGGAGACAGTACGCTACCCACTACGGTACGAAAGCTTCGGCGAACAAATTGATGATTATGTCAACCGTAACGTCCGACTACCTGGCGAAGACTCCACATCGCGTTTGTGCAACGTATCTTCACCGAGTGGTACCCGACTGCTGACTATTACTGGCGAATTGCGAGGACGACACTGTAAAATACTGGTGGACTCTGGTGCAACCGAAAATTTTGCGAGTACCGAATGGGTGCAATTGCATCAGTGCCCTACAGTATCCGGAGGAAAACACCGTATAAAACTGGCGAACGGCAGTATGAGTACCAGTACCAAACGGCTGAGGAGCGAAGTACTTACCGTAGGAGCTTTCGACTATAAATTGGACGCTATAGTTACAGACCTGGAGAAATTCGACATTATTCTCGGACAACCTTGGCTGGAAACAGTTAATCCTGACATCGACTGGACTGCTAAAATTATTAAACACCGGAAGACTGGACAACACATTGCTACAGCGGAACAGTATACAGTACCTACGACGGTTTACCACCTGGACGCGGCTAAGATGGCGAAGGAGCTGAGGAAGAGTCGCGGCGAGGAACTGTTTGCTGTTGCGGTACGCGAGGTGTTCGATGCGGTAGCTGAGCTGCGCACGGACCAGTCGACCGAGTGGACCGAGGAGCTCAAGGAGTCCCTTATGGAGTTTGCAGACATCATCGCGGAGCCTACTGACCTGCCACCGGAGCGTGAGTTCGACTTTGAGATCAACCTGGAGAGTGATGAACCCCCCAAGGAACGAACGTACCGTATGTCACCAGCGGAGTTGCAAGAGGTACGGTCACAACTGGAGGAATTGTTGGCAAAAGGGTGGATTCGTCCGTCCAAGTCAAACTACGGCGCCCCAATTTTATTTGTGCGTAAGAAAGACGGCACTCTGCGTATGTGTGTGGACTACCGTAAATTGAATGACCTTACGAAGAAAGACCGGACCCCGCTTCCTCGTATCGACGAATTATTGGACTCATTGCATGGTGCGACTATTTTCAGTACTCTGGACCTGTACAAAGGCTACCATCAAGTACGAATTAAACCGGAAGACATCCACAAAACAGCGTTCCGGACACACTATGGACTCTACGAGTACTGTGTGTTACCTTTCGGCTTGACAAACGCCCCAGCTGGATTCCAGACTATGATGAACCGTGTTTTGAGCCCATATCTCGGCAAATTCTGCGTGGTATACCTGGACGACGTGCTGATCTACAGCAAGACAGCTGAAGAGCATCTCGAGCACATCAGATTGGTGCTACGGGAGTTGCAACGACACCACTTGCATATCAAGCTGTCGAAGTGTTCGTTCGGCAGTACTAGCGTGGAGTTTTTGGGCCATATCGTCGAAGGCAGGACAGATCAAGATGGACCCCCGGAAGGTGGAAGCAGTTCAACAGTGGCCCGTGCCGAAGACAGTAAAGGACGTACGAGGTTTTCTCGGCCTTGCTGGCTATTACCGCAAGTTCATCCATAACTTCGCGGCTATTGCGGCGCCACTACATGACCTGACGAAGAATCAACCGGAGTTTGTGTGGACGCCTCGTGCTGATGCAGCGTTTCGTGCATTAAAGGACGCAATGGTACGAGCACCTGTACTGAGTATACCGGACACATCTGCGGACGCCCGTTACACATTGTACACAGATGCTTCTGGATTTGCAGTGGGAGCTGTGCTGCTGCAAGATCAAGGCTCAGGACTTCGACCTGTCGCGTACCATGCACGCAAGATGAACAAACACGAAGTTCACTACCCGGTACATGAGCAAGAGTTGTTAGCGGTTCGTGATGCACTCATCAAGTTCCGATGCTACCTTGATGGAGCGGCGGGCTTTACGGTCATCACCGACCATGACACACTACGGCACTTCTTTCGCCAACGCGATTTGTCGACGCGGCAAGTACGATGGCTGCAAGTGTTTGCGCCTTACCAACGACATATGGACATCGTCTACAAGCGAGGAGCTGCCAATCATGCGGACGCCCTCTCTCGGCGACCCGACTTGAAGGATGCGCTACAGAAGCTAGATCTGCTGAACAACTGGTCAGAAGACGAGGCTGACTGCGAAATAAATTCAGTTTTATTTGCTATGGAGTCGCGACTACAGGCGGACAACAAGTTTTACGACGAAATCAAGACCGCATATGACTCCGACGAGTACCTGAAATCGCGGAAAGCTTTACCATCCTGGCTAGTACGTCACAGTAATGGTCTACTGTACGCCTACGGCTCACGACTTTACGTACCAAATGTGGCGGACCTGCGACAACGAGCACTGTACGAACTACATGACGCGCCTACTGCTGGACACCCAGGAGGACGACGACTACTGGCGCGTACTGTGGAACTGTACTGGTGGCCCCGTATGAAACAGACTGTCACTAACTACGTGCGACGCTGCCCTACCTGTCAACGTACTAAGGCGGCCCGGCATAAGCCATACGGCTTACTTCAGCCCCATGACGTACCGTCACGACCATTTGAGGTAATATCCCTGGATTTAATCACAGATCTTCCGGAGTGCCAGGGGTATGACTCAGTAGTGGTTTTCGTATGTCTACTGTCAAAGCGAGTAATTGTTGAGCCAACTACGAAGACAGTTACTGCTGAAGGCCTGGCGGAGATTATGCATCGCTCAGTTTTTCGTCATTTCGGCCTACCGGCTAAACTCATCTCTGACCGAGACCCCAGATTTATGTCGGAATTCTGGCAAAATATGTTCAAGACCATGGGTACTAAGCTGAACATCTCTACAGCTTTTCATCCAGCAACCGATGGCCAGACGGAACGCACTAACCAAACTTGGGAGCAAGTGCTACGCTGCTACGTGCACCCCCTGCACGATGATTGGGTCAACCACCTCACCAACGTGGAGTTTGCGATCAACGCTGCTCAGTCGACTTCGACTACTATGTCCCCTTTCAAGGCGACTTTGGGATTCGAGCCGACTACACCTGCTACTACTCAACTCGCAACCGAGCCGACTCGAGCTCTTCCGGAACACGTCAAGTATGTACAGGAGCTTCATCGCTTCGCGCATGATTGCGTACTGGAGGCTCAAACTCGTATGCAGACTGCAGCTAATCGTAAACGACTACCCGTACCATTCAAGACCGGCGACAGAGTTAAGCTGAAAGGCGTCTCATCTGAAGTTTATTCAGCAACCCTGTGCTAAGCTACGCGATCGCTACGTGGGCCCCTTCGTCATTACAGAGCAGATCTCGCCAGTTGCTTTCCGATTGCAACTACCTGCGGGCGTACGAGTCCACGACGTGGTGCACGCGAGTATGCTGGAGAAGTGGTATGACGACCCTGACCAACCGGCGAAGTCTGAACGAGTACCGATTGTCCACGACGCAAACCGATTCCATGTTCAGGACATACTCGATGTTGCCTTCAACAACAATGGCACTGGACTACTGTTTCGAGTGCGATGGGCGTTCCCGTACAACGTACCAAGCGAAGACACCTGGGAGCCCCTACGCGGAGTCAAGCACCTGGACATTTTCCGGTCGTTCTTACTGTCTAAACCATACCGACAGTTTACTGAGAGCCCAGACTTCATTCGGTTCCGGAATCGCTACCCAAGCCGAGTACCTTCCGCCTGAACTTCAAAAATCAAGACCAAGACTGTAGTTTCCTGTAGTTCTGTGACACCTGCACAGCGAGGACGCTTGTGCTTAAGGGGGAGAGAGTGTTATACTCCATTTCCCTATAGCCATAATGTTCTGCTATACTAGCAGGTATAACTCCCCGCAAAGGTAGTACGACTACGCATCCGCGGAGTCGCTGTACATATTAGTATTGCGGGCGTAAATATTAGTAGTATAAGGCCGAGGACTGTTCTGGAATTCTCTAGAGTTCTCTGACTCAAGCCTTACGTGGCTAACACAGCACGGGTATCCCATGACACCCGGCTAACATAGCACAGGTATGACTATGACCTCGGCGGGTATAAATACCGCCTCGGACTAGTCTACTAGGCAGAATTCAGAGACAGAACTATAACCCAGGAACCCCTGTAACCAGAAGAGATTGGCCATACTTTCTAAATCCTTCCGCTGCATCCTAAAGGGCCTAAAGAACAGGCTTAAGCTAGAGCCTAACACTTTGCACATAGAAAGCCGCGCGTATCATCGCCTCAGTGCCCAAGCCACGGGGCCACGGGGCCATGGAGCCTTGTAATCCAGTGGATGCAAGCCTCCTACGCCAAGGAGGCAGCCGTTTCTCCCGGTTATCGCACTTTTAGAATTGTTCTTCGGCAATGGCATTGCTTGCCACATGGCTAAAACCACAGAAAATGGGCGATGCTTGTTGGGGGCAACTTGTTGGCGGCGTAGCTTCAATCCTTCGCATATGCCCGCGCGCTGCCGGTGGTGGATGGACGTATCCATGCGCTGTAAGACCTTTGAGATTGATCACAATCCATGCAAGCACGCTACCGATGCAATGCATGGTATTTCCATGAGAGTGTGCCAGTGATCCCGTCGTCGTGATGGGGCCAAACATCCCACAATTTTCCAAGCTGCAAGATAAGCGCCGTTGGCCGCGCCTCGCTGGGTGAAAATAGCACACCTAAAGTGCCTTCGATTCCATAGGTGCATGCTTACACCGCCCGCACCGTAGGCTAAGCGCGGGCTGGCCCCCTCGACAACAATGCCGCCACTGCTGCACAGGTATGCGCACATGTTGTCACACATGTCACCCGTAATCCAAGGGGAAAAGCCGAAATGATGACGGGGTCCACGCGACGTGGAAACCTATCAAAGAAATCCTCGCGCCTGGGAGCTTGCGTGGTAGGGCACATTACATGCCCCAATCATGCGGCCCCATCCGCAGTGAGTGGGCTGGCGCTGGGATACCAGAAAAGGGGGTTATTTTGACATGCCATAACATTTCGGCGTTTCATCAGATTGGGCTGTAAGTTAGTGCGCTGGAAAGCGCAGGTCACGGGCTTTCCATCGCACTAATTTGCAGCCCAATCTGATAAAGCGCCGAAAAGTTATGAATTAAAAAGTGATTGCAATATTCGAGCTTCTTGCAGGGCGAACAACCAGTTTGCGAATGTCGCATGCAACCCGCTAGCTGACCATAGACTCCAAACCATGCGCCGCGCGGCATGGGGTAGGTGGCCAACACATGTATCTCGGCGACCATGGCGGGAGAAAAACACGGTCTTTGTGTCCAAATGTCGGCGTGCCGTGCGCTCAAACCATTCACAGCCCGGCCGTGCAGCCAATGTTACACTGGTAGTGCCGCATAACATGCGACGCGCGAGCCATGCGCGACGTCGCATTGGCCCTAGCACACCATGTGCACGCTCTTTTATGGTTATCCTCGCAATAGCTGCAACAGCGTAGACTATGCGTGGGTTTACCGACTAGAAGCGACCAAACCCGAATCATACCCATAAAAAAACATGCATAGGCTTTTGTGGGCTGCTGTCGCATTTCACCAATCCTACGCGTACAATGCAAGATAAATATAGCGCTAACGCTTGCAGTGCGTAAGGATTCGTATTATGTCCACCATACCGGTACCCGTACGCCATCGCATTCATTCATTTGTGCGAATGCTAGGGCCGCCGGCTAGTCCCGAGGGTAGATGAGGATATACAAAAGTCTTTGCATGTTTTTATGGGTATGATTTGGGTTTGATCGCCTCATAGTCTACGCCGTTGCAGCCATTGCGAGGATAACCATGAAAGAGCGTGCACATGGTGTGCTAGGGCCAATGCGACGTTGCGCGTGGCGCGCGCGTCGCATGTTATGCGGCACTACCAGTGCGACAGTCTCAACAGGGTAGAGACCGCAGGGACAAACAAAGGTGGGTGTGCAGTGGTGGTGCAAAGGCGAGAGGCTACAGTGTTTTCAGAATACAATCATTCGTTTAACACAACGCTTACCACACGGCAGCATTATACAGTACATATACTCGTAGTCCCAGGTACACATTGTACTAGTACACACAGGTACTAACTCGTAGTATATCGTACTCGTATAATTGTCACACTACATTCCGCCCCCCCCTGCGAGAATTCAATTCTCGACATCAGCGGGGTTCGAACTGGTGAACCTTACATCAGGATGCTGGCGCCTTGTAACAATTGAGGCGGTATCAATCCGGCTCCGAAGCACAACGCTTCACAACGCTGATGTCGAGAATTGAATTCTCACACTATAATAATTGTCACACTACATTCCGCCCCCCCCTGCGAGAATTCGATTCTCGACATCAGCGGGGTTCGAACTGGTGAACCTTACATCAGGATGCTGGCGCCTTGTAACAATTGAGGCGGTATCAATCCGGCTCCGAAGCACAACGCTTCACAACGCTTACCACACGGCAGCATTATACAGTACATATACTCGTAGTCTCAGGTACACATTTTACTAGTACACACAGGTACTAACTCGTAGTATATCGTACTCGTATAATTGTCACACTACATTCCGCCCCCCCCCTGCGAGAATTCAATTCTCGACATCAGCGGGGTTCGAACTGGTGAACCTTACATCAGGATGCTTGCGCCTTGTAACAATTGAGGCGGTATCAATCCGGCTCCGAAGCACAACGCTTCACAACGCTTACCACACGGCAGCATTATACAGTACATATACTCGTAGTCTCAGGTACACATTGTACTAGTACACACAGGTACTAACTCGTAGTATATCGTACTCGTATAATTGTCACACTATATTCCGCCCCCCCCTGCGAGAATTAAATTCTCGACATCAGCGGGGTTCGAACCGGTGAAGGTGAACCAGTGAACCAGTGCGACAGTCTCAACAGGATAGAGACCGCAGGGACAAACAAAGGTGGGTGTGCAGTGGTGGTGCAAATAAAGGCGAGAGGCTACAGTGTTTTCAGAATACAATCATTCGTTTAACACAACGCTTACCACACGGCAGCATTATACAGTACATATACTCGTAGTCCCAGGTACACATTGTACTAGTACACACAGGTACTAACTCGTAGTATATCGTACTCGTATAATTGTCACACCAGTGTAACAAGTGTTGCAAGGCCGGGCTGTGAACGGTTTGAACGCACGGCACGCCGACATTTGGACACAAAGACCGTGTTTTTCTCCCGCCATGGTCGCCGAGATACATGTGTTGGCCACCTACTCCATGCTGCGCGGCGCATGGTTTGGAGTCTATGGTCAGCTAGCGGGCTACATGTAACATTCGCAAACCGGCCGTTCGCCCTGCAAGAACCAGTAATATTGCAACCCTGTTTTAATTCATAACATTTCGGCGCTTTATCAGATTGGGCTGCAAATTAGTGCGATGGAAAGCCCGTGACCTGCGCTTTCCAGCGCACTAATTTACAGCCCAATCTGATAAAACGCCGAAATGTTATGGCATGTCAAAGTTACCCCCTTTTCTGGTATCCCAGCCAGCCCACTCACTGCGGATGGGGCCGCATGATGGGGGCACGTAATGTGCCCTACCACGCAAGCTCCCAGGCGCGAGGACCCCTTTGATAGGTCTCCACGTCGCGTGGACCCCGTCATCATTTCGGCTTTTCCCCTTGGATTACGGGTGACATGTGTGACAACATGTGCGCATACCTGTGCAGCAGTGGCGGCATTGTTGTCGAGGGGGCCAGCCCGCGCTTAGCCTACGGTGCGGGCGGTGTAAGCATGCACCTATGGAATCGAAGGCACTTTATGTGTGCTACTTTCACCCAGCGAGGCGCGGCCAACGGCGCTTATCTTGCAGCTTGGAAAATTGTGGGATGTTTGGCCCCATCACGACGACGGGATCACTGGCACACTCTCATGGAAACACCATGCATTGCATCGGTAGCGTGCTTGCATGGATTGTGATCAATCTCAAAGGTCTTACAGCGCATGCATACGTCCACCCACCACCGGCAGCGCGCGGGCATATGCGAAGGATGGTAGCTACGCCGCCAACAAGTTGCCCCCAACAAGCATCGCCCATTTTTCTGTGGTTTTAGCCATGTGCCAAGCAATGCCATTGCCGAAGAACAATTCTAAAAGTGCGGTAACCGGGAGAAACGGCTGCCTCCTTGGCGTAGGCTTGCATACACTGGATTACAAGGCTCCATGGCCCCGTGGCCCCGTGGCTTGGACACTGAGGCGAGGATACGCGCGGATTTCTATGTGCAAAGACTTATGTGGACTAGTGTATGTGCCTACATCCGGGAGATATCTCCCGGATGTATATCGCTATATGCCTACATTTCACAAGGATCGTCTGGTTTGCCGAAGAATGCCAGGTCTGGTTACAGGTTGTGATATTCAGGAATTTGCAGGCATACGATCCCACAGCCAGGGAGGGTTGGGCGGGCTGTGGTGCGCTCGATGGAGCGTGCCACAGCAAAGGAGAGTGACCGGTCGGTCCGCCGTGAAGGCAGGTGGTGGCTCTGACCGGCCCCCGCAATCGTGCGCGCGCACACACGCGCTACGGGCGCCGCGCCAGGGCTATCTCGTACAGGTAGAGAAACCACATAAACTAGTTTAGAACATTTCACAAGGATCGTCTGGTTTGCCGACTAGAAAATGCCGGGCGCAGCAGGCCACGGGCGGGGGTCACGGGCGGGAATGTTGAAGGCGACGACAGGCCAGCGGGGTGCGCCCACAGGAAGGCGGTCGCCGGTACGGCCAGGAATGAAGAGGTCGTGGCGCGGCTTCCAAGAGCGCATGTCGGAGCACATCTCCGAGAGGAGCTGGTACCAAGCTTTGTCAGGCCAGTAGGGAACAATGACGATGGCTGGGGCACCGCTGGACTCAAGTTTGGAGACTAGATCGCCGATGAGGTTCCACGGAGGGTTACACCAGTTACGTTCGCAACGCCATGCAGCGTCGGAGAGGCGCAGGGCGTCGACGGCCTCGCACCGCGGGTCACGCCAACGGGCGTTGTAGCGGGGCAGGAGGGCGTTTTCAGAAGTCGCGAAGCGGTCGATGGTGCAGGCGCCCCATTTAGCAGTGAGCGAGGCGAATCGACGAGGGTTGAACTGCCAGTCGTCGCAATCAACCTCGCGACTAAGGCGGTCAGCCCATATATTCGCCGCAGAACGGATGTAGCGCACGGAAAGGGTGATGCCGTGCGTGTCCATGAGGTACCACGTTTTGCGTAGCTCAGCCATGAGGCGTGGAGAGCGAGAGGTGAGGTTAGTGAGGACGCCGACAACTGCTTGGTTATCCTCGTGCAAGCGGATGTGGCGGTTTTGGAGCATGGGGAGGAAGGACTCGATAGCCAAGCGGACGGCTTTGAGCTCTTTCAGGGTAATGTGCGCATTGCGGTCATCGTCGTACCAAAAACCCCGAGCTTCATGGTGCTCGTTCAAAACGGCTCCCCAGCCGTAAGACGAACTGTCGACGTGTAGGTATCCGGTTTCGACGGGGCGGTTAATGGGGCGGCCGTTGTGTTGGGTGGGCACACCCACCCACCATTGCAGATCGCGCTCGAGCTGGCGGGTAAGCTTGACGCGGCCGGACCAAGAGTCGCGCGTCTTGAGCACATCATGCAGCTCACGAAGGTAGAAACGGGCAGGGGCAATGGCCAAGTAGAGAAACTGGCATTTGCCCGCGAGAGCGGCCAACTCGCGAGCTGGCAACCACCGACGATCGCGTTTTGCTCGTTGGATTAGGCGTTTGGCCACGCGAGCAATGCTGGCGAGTTTCTCAGCGGGCGCACGAAGAGTAGGCGACCCCGATGTGTCAATTTCTAACCCCAGGTGCACGAGCTTCTGGGTGGGCTCCCACACGCCCTTGTTGGGGTTGCGCAGCAGACCAAAGCCCGAGAGGTGGCGTTCGATGTAGTCACGTTGCCAGATGGCCTCAGCCTGAGTCCGAGCTAGAAACAGGAAATCGTCCATGTAGGGCAACATGCGCAGGCCAAATCGTCGCCGGAAAATAGGTGTGCCATCTGCTTCAGCCGGGTTACGACGCAATGCCCTAGTGAGGACGTTGGTGAATTGGCAGAAGTAATAGGGGGACAGAGACCAGCCCATGGGAAGGCCAGCCAGTCGGTACAGAGTGCCGCGGTAATCGACAGTGAAAAAATCCCTGTCCTCAGGGGCGATTCCAACCGCGTAAAACCCGTCTTGCAGGTCCATCTGTAACATGTAGTCCCCAGGGCGCGCCAGGTTGCGTAAATGCGAAAGCGTCTCAAACGAAAGATCGCGCGTCTCACAATAGCGGTTCAGGGGGCGAAGGTCAATGATGAGCCTCCATTTGTTTGTTCCAGGCTTAGGAACCAGGAACAGCCGGGACACCCATTTTGCGCAGTAGCCTCGCTCCCAGGCCCCAACGGCCAGGAAGCGAGCCAATTCACCGTCCATAAACTCCAGTTGAGCGGGAGTAGCATCCCCCATTGACACCCCCTGATGAAAAGAAGGTGGGGCAAGCCCGTCCAAGAAAGGAACGCGTACACCTCGGGATATCCAGTTGAGAACACTGCGATTTGCGCCAGCGGCTTGCCAGTTGCCGAGATTACGACGGACGCGATGTCTCATAAAAGGGGAGTCGGGAGTACAGGAATTGGCGCGATGGATGTCGCGAGGGGGGCGAGCAGAGCGCCCTGTCGCTCTGCTGGCCCTCTCCGCGTCGGCGTCAGGGTCCACGGTGCGCGGCACAGTAGGAGTGCCGCGGCGTGGGAGTAGCCATGTGCCACTGGGCGCTGGCTTGGCCACTGGCAGTGTACTGTCACTTTGTACTCGAATCTGTACTAGACGACGGGCATACGCCGGCATACGCCCCAATCGGAGCGCATCGCGACACCTACGCCGAGTAGGGGCCCGTACAGATCGAGCCATGCCCACACGGGAAAGGGCAGCCAGGGGTTACTGTTGGTCGACACTGGTCGAAGGTCTTGGACCTTGTTCCACTGAATGGGGAAGCGCTGCAGCTTCGTCCTCTCCTCGCGTTGGGCGAGTAATCAGCAGCTCGTTCGCGGGTAGTAGTTAGCACGTCGCAAGCGGCGCGCGTACATTAACCACACAAACCCTAACGGGTTTCTCCCAGGGGGGGCCCCGAAAGGCGTCGCTCACCGTACATGGTACGATGGCGGAAGACCGGCACCCTGCGCGGCAAAATTGCCGCGACTTTGCTGTGGTGCGCTCGATGGAGCGTGCCACAGCAAAGGAGAGTGACCGGTCGGTCCGCCGTGAAGGCAGGTGGTGGCTCTGACCGGCCCCCGCAATCGTGCGCGCGCACACACGCGCTACGGGCGCCGCGCCAGGGCTATCTCGTACAGGTAGAGAAACCACATAAACTAGTTTAGAACAATAAAGCAGCAATCGGTTTGGCGTAATATAAATGTTGCGTGCAGCCTGCGCACGGATAAAGACCTACCCGTTCATTACTTTTGACGCCTGTAGTAATATCCCCGCGTCCCGTTTTCGTAGTGCGACTGTGCGATGAGTCCTCGTACCTGTACTCGTACCGCGTATTAGTCGCCAGTCCGGCAATCCTTAGGCCACACGGGTACCCGTATGTACTGCGCGAGCCGTAAGATTGGAGGCGGCGGGGGAAACGAGAAGTACGATTGTCAGGTTCAGATTTCTGAATGCCAGAGTGTCTCTCCGGACCGTAAACTATCAGGTAGTAGGTCACTTTAAAGCACTGTCCGTACGTCCGTACAGTCGACATTGCCAGACTGGCGGGGTGTCGATGGCCTTTCCTATCTTATCATTCAGCACATACGCCCCAAGATGACCCCCATGCGGAGCAGATGAATGGCTGGTGATCCTTGTGCTCGTACACCGGAAACGCCGAATCGCGCGCATTGCAAATGGCAAGTATTCGGATACCAGCAGCGTTTAGTCGCCACCAAATTATCATCAAATTATCTCAGCTGGCCGCCTGTGTGTTGCCGCGCAACCGCCACACGGAAGATTTTAAAATGCATTGGATAAGGGTTGGTCTGTGCTCGTACCTAATCTACCTTAATCCTACATATCCGGACGAGGATTACAGGGTTGATCTTCTGGGAGTACTGCTTCATGCGGCGGATTTTTTACTGTCTCCACAGCCTTTTTGTGATTCACACCGGTACCAGTAATTAACCATACTAACGTATTACCTTTTAGACGGTGATCCAACAGTGTTGGAAATTTCGTCACTGGCCTTTAATTAGTCTTGCAGAATGCTTCGGCAATTTGCTTGATGACTATAACGGAGCGTCGTCTACCCAGGGCTTTCCGTGACTGGATTGCTGCCCAAACGGCCGTCGTAGAGACGCTGCAAGGGTTTCACTGGTGCCAGTCCTGTCCCGGAGGCGAAAAAAAAACAAACGTAGTACCTAATCCTTTTTTTGTTTTTTTTCCGCCCCCGGGACAGGACTGGCACCAGTGAAACCCTTGCAGCGTCTCTACGACGGCCGTTTAGGCAGCAATCCAGCGTCGCGTCGCTCGTCGGCATGTGTTGCTATGACCCGGGTCATTGGCTGCAAGCGTCCTCGCCGCAGCTGATAGCCTACCCCGGGGCGGGGGTTCCTTAAGTTCCTGGCAGCTAAGTGACTTCGTGGTTCCCTTGGCTCTTTCTTGGTTCTTGGCTCCCTGTCCTCCTGCTCGACCTTGGTTTCGGGCTTAAGTCTCTCTTCTGCTGGCAATCTTTCATAGTTGCTGTTAGTTCTGTTGTAGTGCGCTTCTGTGAAAGCCCTGATGTAATTAAGTAGTCCAGTTACGGAAAGCCCTGGGTAGGCGACGCTCCGTTATAGTCATCAAGCAAATTGCCGAAACAATCTGCAAGACTAATTGGAGGATAGTGACAGAATTTCCAACACTGTTGGATCACCATCTAAAGCACTGCCATCAAAATACCCGGCACTGACCACGAAAGGTCCGCCCTACCCGTTTGGGCCCATTCGAGTAATGCGAGTTGGGGCAAGCCCCAACCTGCGGAGCAAAGCATTTCGGGAGTGCGATACATGTGCAACAAAAAAGGCAATGTGAGGGAGGGCCCGACGCCATAGCTGGAAAATTTTCCCATTCCCAATAAAATCCAGGGCGCCGTGAAGGGAAGGGGGGACCCCGCCCAAAATAAAGGCAGTTAAGTCCTCAGGTGTTGACGCAATAACCTGACTACTAATAAAATCCCTGAACTCCGGAACTAACAACCCAAAATTATGACGGTGATACCCCCACCGCGGGCACTCCACCAACATATGTTCGATAGTCTCAGATTCACCTCCGCCACATGCAGGGCAGTGTTCAAGGAACCGCTCAGGCATGGCATGAATCCGGGCCAATCGGCGGGCAGTGGGAAATACTCGGGTGCGTAATTGTATCATAATGTGCAACCCGGCCACAACCCCCGCGGGGACACCCACACCGTACTGGTGCAACGGGTTTGACGCATAGGACGCCTGGACATATATACCCCAGGTGTTAATCCTAAACCTTACCTACTGTACCGGCACTCCACTTGCGCGCGTCGCGACTTCGGAAATGTGGATGTCGGCGTCGTTGGAAATTTTATCACTGGCCTTTAATTAGTCTTGCAGAATGCTCCGGCAATTTGCTTCGGCAATTTGCTTGAGTATCACGGAGCGTCGCCTACCCAGGGCTTTCCGTAACTGGATTGCTGCCTAAACGGCCGTAGTCGTAGAGACGCTGCAAGGGTTTCACTGGTGCCAGTCCTGCCTCGGGGGCGGGGAAAAAACGACATAGTCGCATCGCCGACGTCGAACTCGTTTGCATGCCAGGAGTGACGACATGCATGCGCGCGTTTTCTACATCCGCGGGACCAGCGGACGCGTGCTGGATGTACTCCTACAATAGGACCCACCTTCTATGAATAGCTCGTCGCACCCTGTTTGGCCTCATCCTGTTGCGCCGCTGCGATAGCGGCTAGACAGGGCTGGCAGCAATGTCGAACGAGAACGCAGAGCACCGGCCTCGTAGTTTCACCGCTACTACCTGCTAGTACCAATGCTCGTAATATTTCGTTTCTATACGCGTAGGTGCGCGTTGCTCGAGTAGCCGCCTGCGCCCTCTAGCGCTATATCAATTAACTACGGGGGTGGCGGTCGAGCGGTCGTAGTAGTGCTCACGAGTAGACTGCAGGCGGCAACTACCGTCACGCTCGCTCGGAAACCGACAAACCCCGCACATGGTCTGATGTGAGTTTTATCGCACGCGTCGTGAGACAACCCTCTCATAACGCGAGTACTTTTAGACGTGCATGACCAACCCCCCTCCCACCCCTCCCCCCCGGGTCCAGCGGCCCGCGCCCCCTTGGACATGCAAGGGTTTGTACCATCACATGCGTGCATGTTTGGTACATGCTGGCAATGTTATGTGTTAACAGCTCACATCGTTCTGCGCACAATTGCAGTCCGCCGCTCTACACACATACCAGTACCTGTATAGGCATCTTATATTGTTCCGGACATCCGCGGCCCAGTAGGGTCCCCCCCCCCCCCCCCCCCCCGCGCTACTTGGTGATTAGGCCGTCCTGAAGAGCACGCCATCAAGCACGCTGCATAGCGCCGGGGGCGACAACACAAGGATGACCCAAGCCCCAGCATTCACTGTCTCTTGTTGGCCACCTGTAATTTCAAAATGGGCATCGGCATTTCCAATGTATACGCTTCTGCACCAGCTGTCTTGACATTACAGTGAAGCTGCGGTAGAAGAGAAAGGGCTGCACCGGAGAACAGCGATATACAATTGCCCACTAAGGAATGTGTACAGCTGCATCTTCCATGCAGAGGGCTTCCAATGCATCGTGTCGAGGAGGCGGTGTTTATGGCGGTCAGATATGCTCACTGACAATCATGCATGAATGACTTAGCATTCCGAGATTGACATGCAACAAGCCAAGTGCTGATCTTGTGCGGCTTCATGAAGCCGGCACTCAACTCAGCTGGCGCGTAGCTTGCAGAAGACAATCTCCTACTGATGATAAAATTCCAATTCCATACAGAAGGAGAGAATATCTTCGGTCTGGTTAAGAGCCAATAATTCAGATATTATGTCCGTGATACATTCTAATATATTTCCATATGACTGCAGTTGTCCTCTGTTCATGTTGGGGGGGTGTAAATCTATTCAAGGTTCAAATAATGCGGGCGCAGCTTCTAGTGGTCAGGCCAGGCACTTGAGAACATACTTAGTGGTGCACACCGTACCCCACAGGCTGCATGCTGCTGTCAACTCATGGGAATTGGCGCCTCAACTTCTGGAGTCAGCCGAGCACAATATGAAAGCCCTATATATCCAAACCAGATTGCCCCACGCAAAGACACACTTGGCATATACACACCTGCAAGATGGCACAACATTTACGCCCGTCGCGATCTAACCACAGTGCAGGCTGAATACATGCAAATTGTCCAATGGTACATCATGTCAGGAAGGTGTGCCAGAAGACAGGAAGGGCAGCAGCTGATTTTAATGGCAATCAATCTGATTTGATCACATGTTATATATCATGAAAGCTGTTGTTAGCTCCAGCGGATTTATATTGAGAAACTATTATCTCTCCCAGAATACTCTGCTCTCTACAACGCCGAAAGCAATCATCTATTGATGCGATGATTTAACCCTGAACCTGAACAGAGTTGCCAGCAACTTGCTGGTTGTTGGCGGCCAGGTGGTCAGCCACAAGCTCACGAGAGCCGTGCGCGTAGAGATCATCTGACATGTCATCGCGCTGCGCCTTCATGTCAGCGCACATCTTGTCAAAGGAGGAGGCAGAGACGACATGGCACTTGCGGTCCACCTGCCATTTGGAGGTGAAATGTTGTGGGGGGAGGGGTCATTTTGCAGTAAGGGCATTGAACCAAGCGCATTGTAATATGAATCAGTGGAATGGCAACTAAAGAAACACTTCCACCAGGATTTCTCCTGGCATCACCTGCATAATCAAACGTAACAATATGTGGACATGCACGCACGGTGACGAGTGAATGGAAAGCTGTGAAGCTGCTCACCTGCCAAGTGATGGGCGTGTAGCGAGAGCACACCCAGTTATTGCGGCTGGTACCAGTGGTGGAGCCGGTGTACATGGCAATGTCAGAGCCCATCTCGCCGTCCACGATCATGCCACGCATGAGGTCAGGGTAGTAGTAGTCCTCATCGTTGATTATGGTGAACACCTGTGCCTGGACACCGATCTTTTGGTAGGTGTTCAGAGGGTCGAGAGAGATGATGCCGCCCTTGCAGAAAACACCTGATGGTCAGAAAAACAGAAACAATGTAAGGAACGGGGCGAAAAGTTGCATCACTAACATTCATCAGCCCATGATTTGCAGAGCCTCCCATACCGTCGTAGAAGGGAGTCTGAAACTGGTTAGGAGTGCCGCACGCGCCGGCAGCGGAGTGGGGCCAGTGCACCTGTCGGGGAGGACACGGCGGCATAGGGGCCGAAATCGTAAGACACAACATGCGGCCACGGCGATATCTTGCGTTCAGATAACGCGGGGTCGACTAACGATGCATACGCGGGTCCAAACCTCGTAGGTGTTGCCGACGTGCATGCCGACACAGTGCTTCCAGTCGTACTCAGTGGTGAAAGCGGGCGTATCGGTGTACTTGTGGCAGCGGAAGCCCTGGCGCGCGTCGGGGGCGAGCAGCCTGCGGCCCTTGGCCGAGTATGAGGGCCCGGTGCCAAACATGTCGTACTCGCCGACGGACAGGTGCTCCGCGCCCAGGTGCCAGTGCACGTTGACAGGGCAAAGGCCCTGGGTCCAGTACGGCTCGGTAATCGGCACGCGATCACCCGTGTCAAGCTGGCCGACGTAGCCCGCGGTAACGTTGGCTCCGGCTTGCTCCAGCACCGCGATGACGCCCTCCACCATGCAGTCGGTGTTCTGGAAATAGTTGTCCTCAGCCGCGGCGTCGGCGTGCACGGGCTTCTTGCCCTCGCAAATGTTCTCGCCTTGCAAGTTCGCGCCAGCCTCGATCGACAAAGCAACTTCCTCGGAGGACGTCGTAGAGGCGGCTGCGCTGCTGTTGACAACCGTGGCTGGCTGCTGGGTAGCCATTTCAGAGAGGCTCTTCACCTGGACGAGAGTCACGATTGATACGATGGTGAGGGCGAGGAGGAGCACAAGGGCCACCACACCGCCGATCGTGACCTTGGAAGACGCCATGGCTCTACGAAATTCTCTCGTCCTGACGCTTGGAGAGGAGGTACAAGGAGAGACACCGCCGAGAGGCCTGAAGCAGCACTTGGATAGCCTGGCGGCGGCACACAGGGTTGGGGGACGAGTTTGAAGCCGGAATGTTGCCGCGCTGGAATATCGCGCAGGCAGTTGTCTACTTTACTTTTTGGTATTGTCTCATCCACTTACTGTAACATCCGCTGTCATTGGCGGAGGTCGGCTCGCCCGGTGCCTTCGCAGTACCCGTACCCTGTACTCGTAGACACGGGTAGTAGACATAGCGGCTAGCGCATGGTGATTTCCGATATCACCTTCTACTGCGAGCTCATGTAAATACATCACAGCGTATAGTCATGACGCGAGATTGTCGGGCTTATTCTAGAGCCAAAAGCAACACAGTCCACCGCTAACGTAGCGTTGCGAACTTGCGATGGCGTGTGATAATTATGCGCCGCCCCCTATAACTATTGGAGTCTATTACTTTTATATCACGAGTTTTTCACTAGTCTCTAGAGACGTGTCATTAAAGTCGTGAGATTACAGGGTAATCACCGGGTCTTACACTGGTCTAACCAAAAAGGCATCTTTCGCGGATGTGGTCTTACACTGGTCGGTAGGCTATTGAGTTTACACCCGCACTTCGACCAGTTCGACCTAATGTACTGCGCGCTTATTTTGCGATTTAGTATTTTGATCACTTTATTGCGGATTCAGCAATTTCTGTTGAATTTCCGGCGCGCACTAGCTGGTATATCGCTGATTTTTGAAGCGCATATACGCTAAGCGCGGCCATGGGCTCGCGACGCAGCGAGAGAGCGACTACCTGTAGTCGTCGTAGACGAACATCACCCGCATGTTCTCAGAGCACGCATTGAAATAATTAGAGACCTACCCTATATAGCCCTAGATATATACCATATATATGTACATGCCATGTGTATATTACCCATGACGATGCGTTATAACGCATTTATATCTGGCAAAATCATGCAGCATTTCACAAATGCCAGACATGTAATTGCGTACATGTTCACAATACGCCTTCGCATTCATTGTGCGCTTACTGGTAGGAGCCGGCTAGCTCGAGGGAAGATGGGGATATACACCAGTCCACACAAGTCTTTGCACATAGAAATCCGCGCGTATCCTCGCCTCGGTGCCCAAGCCATGGGGTCGCGGGGCCATGGAGCCTTGTAATCCAGTGTATGCAAGCCTCCTACGCCAAGGAGGCAGCCGTAAGTTTCTCCCGGTGGTCGCATTTGTATAATTGTTCTTCGGCAATGGCATTGCTTGGCACATGGCTAACGCCACAGAAAAAACGGGCGATGAATAGGGGGCAACTTGTTGGCGGCTTATTACCTACCATCCGTCGCATATGCCCACGCGCTGCCGGTGGCGGGTGGACGTATGCATGCGTTGTAAGACGACAGAGCTTGAGCCCAATCCATGCAAGCACGCTACCGATGCAATGCATGGCATTTTCATAAGAGTGTGCAAGTAATATCCCGTCGTCGTGATGGGGCCAATCATCCCAGCCACGACTTTCCAAGCTGCAAGATAAACGCCGTTGGCCGCGCCTCGCTAGGTGAAAGTAGCAAGCCTAAAGTGCCTTCGATTCCATAGGTGCATGCTTATACCGCCTGCACCGTAGGCTAAGCGCGGGCTATAGTCCCTCGACAACAATGTCGCCACTGCTGCACATGTTTGCGTGCATGTTGTCACACATGTCACCCATCATCTAAGCTGTTAGGGTTACACCTTACCCTATACCAAATCCTACACATAACCCTGCACTATACCCACATAACCACTTATCTCATATTATCATCATTTCCTATATCATATCATTACATGCCGTACTCATGTAACTCGTACTGTAACATGCTGTACGCATATCATTTATCATTATCAATCCCAATCACCGATGCTACTACTAACAATCCCCGATGCTGCTACTGACATTCCCCGATGCTATATTTCCGCAATGCCCAAGGCTGACCGCGGAACTGCTCTGCCGCTGCTCTGCCTCTGTGCTGCTGACTGCCGCTAAATAGCTGAACCAACTGATGATCATGTAACATTTCGATATTGTTTCCTCACAACCTTTGCCTTCTTGCCTCTAATTGCATTAGGGTATTACTGTACCTTACACAAGGGGAATCAAAAACCAAAGTGATGACGGGGTCCGCGCGACGTGGAGACCTATCCAAGGGGTCCTCGTGTCTCGGAGCTTGCGTGGATGGGCACATTACATGCCCCTATCACGTGCCCCCGTCCACATTGAGTGGGTTGGCTGGATACCAGAACAAGGGGTAAGTTTCACATGCCATGTATAACATTTCGACGTTTCATCGGATTTGGCTGTAAATTAGTGCGTGGAAAGATATCCGATAAAACACCGAAATGTTACGAATTAAAACGTGATTGCAATAGAACTGCTCCTTGCACGGCGAACATCCAGCTTATATGCGAATGTCGCATGCAGCCCGCTAATTGACCACCGACTCCAAAACATGAGCCGCGTGGCATGGGGTAGGTGGCCAACACATGTATCTCGACGACCATGGGAGAAAAACACGGTTCTTTATGTCCAAATGTCGGCGTGCATGCGCTCAAACCGTTCACAGTCCGGCCGTGCAACACATGTTATACTGGTAGTAGTGCCGCACAACAAGCGACGCGCTCGCCACTCGCCTGACATGGCCCTAGCGCACCATGTACACGATATTTCATGGTTATCCTCGCAATGGCCGCAACGTAGACTATGCGTGGGTTTACCGACTAGAAGCGACCAAACCGAAATCATACCCATAAAACATGCACACTTCTATGGACTGCTGTACATGCTCACGGGGGCAATATATCGGTTTGGCGACGTAGTACGGGTACATGTCGTGGCGTGCAACCTACCCGTTCATTACTTTTGACGCATGTGGTAATGTTGCCAATGACATCGTCAGCAAATAATCATCATATCTCCATCCATCGTCTGAAAATGAGTGGCTGCTTTCAGTACGCATAGCGACTACATGATAAATGAGTGGCTGTCTCGGACCGCGGGACCGGTGCCAGAACCCGTAGTAAGGATTTCTCATCACCGTGTAATCACAAATGAATCACTGGTAACAAGCCGACCACCGCCGCTGAAATTAGCATTAGCAAGGTACGGTACTAAGAATTTTGCTGTGACTTCACATATATGTACACACATGCGAGATGCAGCGACAATACACCGATACAGCACCAGGTATCCGTAACTGCTCACGGCTAAACCCGACACGCTTGTAAACGGCGTATCTCCATAGTTGTACCGGAACCCGCCCCGGTATCAGTAGTTTGTTAATGTCCTTTTTGTAATCCAAGCCGCGGTACCCAGTATCAGTAGTGCTCGTATCGATATGAAACCAAGCGCGCTACTAATACGGACCATACACAGTCACTACTCGTAGCATTCGCCAGAACGCTGTACGCGAGTACGGTAGTAGGATCTCCCGCGGTTCCGGGCGGCAGTACAGCACCGCCACCCCCGCCGGCGGTACTCGTACTTGTACTGGTATCCAGGTGCGGATGGCTGTGGAATCTTTATTAAAATAAATCGACGGCTCGAGGGCACCGCACCCGCGCCGCCAAATTCATCCGATCCAGCGCACGTCTCGCCAGCACCTCGAGCCGACCCAACTGCTGACACATTCAGGTACATATTTTTAAGCGACAACCCAGCCGTCGTCCCACACCTATCACTTTCCCGGCTTAGCTATCGTTGCAAGCGCACCTCGCAAGACGATCCGGGAAGCTATATTCCACGCCGTCTTGCCGTGACGCCATGGGTTCGTCTCAGAGCCCCCATTCTGAACACCTGGACGACTCTACTCAAAACGCCAATCCCCTCTTCGGCGACCAGCCTACGCCTCGCAAGGATAACCCGTCTAGCCCTATGAAGGATATGTCCAGCCCAAGTAAGGACGCTCCGAAGAGCAGCTCAAGCAGCTTTACTATCGCCGGCGCCGTGGCGCTTCTCCTTCTTCTCGTCGCTACCATCGTTTCCATCGTGACCCTTGTCCAGGTGATGGGTATCTCCAAGGCAGCTCCTGCTCAGCCCGCGACGGTGGCCAGCACTTCGTCTCCCGCCGCTCAGCAGATAGCCATGTCGGTCGAGGCCGGTACCAACTTCGCCTTCGAGAACATTTGCGAGGGCAAGAAGCCTGTGCACGCCGACCCCGTGGCCGAGGATAACTATTTCCAGAACACTGCCTGCATGGTCGAGGGCGTCATCGACGTGCTCGAGCAGGCCGGCGCAAACGTGACCGAAGGCTACGTCGGCCAGTTTGACGCCGGTGGCCGCGTGCCGATCACCGAGCCGTACTGGACCCAGGGCCTTTGCCCTGTCAATGTGCACTGGCACCTGGGCGCGGAGCACCTGTCCGTCGGCGAGTACGACGAAGCTGGCACCGGCCCTGCCATGGCCAAGGGCCGCAAGCTACTCGCCTCCGACGTGCGCGAGGGCTTCCGCTGCCACAAGTACGCTGACACGCCGGCCTTCACCACCGAATACAACTGGAAGCACTGCGTCGGCATGCACGTCGGGAGCACCTACGAGGTTCGCCCCTTGCTTGGGCGAGCCGTTGCACCTTTCCGTTGCCTCGCCCACCTCTTTGTGTCGACGATTTCTTTTCTTACCTGCCATTTTGCGACCCGCCTCCCGCAGGTGCACTGGCCCCACTCCGCTGCCGGCGCATGCGGCACCCCCAACCAGTTCCAGACCCCGTTCTACGACGGTACGAGAGCCTCTCCCGGGTTGCCTACCTGCAGAATTTTGAAACCCTCGCCTTTCGCACTTGCGTTTGCGCCCCTGTTGCTCATTGAGTTCCTGTCCTTGCGACCAACAGGTGTTTTCTGCAAGAGCGGCATCATCTCTCTCGACCCTCTGAACACCTTCGAAAAGATTGGCGTCCAGGCACAGGTGTTCACCATCATCAACGACGAGGCGTATTACTACCCCGACCTCATGCGCGGCATGATCGTGGACGGCGAGATGGGCTCTGACATTGCCATGTACACCGGCTCCACCACTGGTACCAGCCGCAACAACGAGGTCTGCTCTCGCTTCACGCCCATCACTTGGCAGGTGAGCCACTGCACCGCCCCCCACTGACTTTCTGCCGTAAACGACACCTCCACATTCTGCTCTGTATTGTCAAGCCATGAAGCATGCCTTGCCATGCCTTCCAGGGTCAGCTCTTAATTTGCACTTCCGAAGCCATGCTGCACTTTCCTATTCACCCGGTCCATTCCGATTGGGTGCTCAACGGCCTCCTGCCCCCTTCCCCACTTGACAGGTGGACCGCAAGTGCCATGTCATCTCTGCCTCCTCCTTCGACAAGATGTGCGCTGACATGAAGGCGCAGCGCGACGACATGTCGGATGACCTCCACGCGCACGGTTCTCGTGAGCTTGTGGCGGACAAGCTGGCCGCCAACAACCAGCAGGGTTAAACCACTGGTAGTTGGGCGGTGATATTTAGTCGCTGATGGTATAGAGCGCATTAGAACTGTGTCATCAAAATGTTGCAGAATTGTTAGGTTCCAACATGTCACCTCCCGGGAACCTAACTTCACTAGCCCGACTTGTGTAATAATCAAGGCCGACGTTCCAAATGATATGCTTTCTGTTCAACTCATATTGTAGCATAAAGATGATGGCACAAAGCCTGTTTCCCTGGCAGTACGAGCATCTGCTGCCTCTTCCTCAGCTCATCACCACTGCGCGGGCCGGGGTCCCCCCCCCCCCCCCCCCCCCCCCCAAAAAAAGGCACACACTAGGCGGCGAATGGGTGGGTCTTGTTATTTGATACATACTGATGCCAGGATTATTGCAGCGTCGCCAAGAGCGCTCAGCTGCTTACCCAATTGGGATGGCCTCCAACCTCCTTCTGCTCCCTGTAAGGTCTCTCTCTGTCTCCCCCCCACCCCTCCCCCTCCCTCCCCCCCCTCTCTCTCTCTCTCTCTCTCTCTCTCGTGGCCCGCTCATTAGGTCACCCCACCAGCAGCTATGGCCACCCCTCAAATTTTGGGCCTCTAGCTAGCCCACAATGAAGCCTGCCCACAGCAGGTATGACCAATGGCCGATGAAGTTAACTTACTGGCTCACTGCCAGTCACTACTCGTAGCTGCGCTTTGGGTTAGCGTTATAGTGCCATTTTTGGACCCCCCCCCCTGCGAAGAGAGAGAACTTCATTTCCCTGGAAACATATTATTTTATACAGCACTGCGACTACAACACGGATCGTCCTACTCGAGCGGCATTATAGTTGCAGAGGCTTGGAGGGCTGCACATGTCAGTTGTGAACCCCCCCCCCGCCCGCACCCCACCGGCCACGTGCAGTACAGAGAAAGGGTAGAGGGGAGGGGGGGGGGGGGGGGGGGGGCAGTACAAGGGCGAATTACCTCAAGAAGTGCCTGCGTAAATGTCATCTCGGAGTGGTCTTACAACCGCACAACCAGGACATGCACGCCGCCAGCAAAGGCTCAGTCGCACCTGGGCGTAAGTCTGGAACAGCATGCAGAGGGGTGGCCAGGCACACACCACGTCAGCATAGGTGGCAGAGTGCCGTCATGCCGCACAGCAGGAAGAGCAACGCCGGAGGGGGGGGGGGGGGGGAGGGGGAAGCGCTGCTCTGGGAGGAGGAGAACACCGCAGAGGAGACGTCACCCACAAAGATAACAACGGGGCCAGCAAGGCCATCAAGTTTCGGGCATAGCACCAGCCGCACCAGCTGCACAGCGCGTTGAAGCACCTTGTCTCTCTTAGCATATGCATTCCACGTAGTCGCAAGACGCATGAATATACAGGCACTTAGGCTGCTTCCGCTTCCGCTTCTGCCATTCTTCCACACCCTCGGGTTTGATTTGACTCGATATGGATTATGGAGCGCACATATCGCCGCCCCGCATGGCCAAGTTGACAATCATTAAACTGACAACTGCAGCACCTCATGGCTATGGCCTATGGGCAGCAAGCGGGCGAGGGGAGCGGGGTGGCGCGCGTCATGTTCCCGCGCTAGGAACCCGCCTACTCTGCTAAGGGGCATCAGAGAGGGCGCTGGAACTTGGAACATGGGCGGATGGGGCTTTGACGCACTCTGCCCCTCATTCTACTGCCGTGCGTGACCAGTCCCTACAGGCCACTATCTATATGTGCAGGTAGTAGACTGGTATACTTGTTGCTCGGACAAGTATCTGGCCTGGTGGTTGCGAGGATAATCGGCTACAGTTGCGTTGGGCATATCGCCACATCTATATTGTCTATTGAAGCTACAGATCAGATGGGATCGTTTGCATGTGCAATAGATCACGTGTGACCTCCTCACATTAGGCCTTTTGTGTAGAGTGCACACTTGAAAAGCGGCGAAGGGAGGTGGCTCATGTTGGTCTAGGTGTCTTGGGAGATGGGGATGAATAGCCGAGCACGGCGTAGATCAGATTCGAGAATGTGGGGCGTGTCAGTACGCCTGGAGGTCGGCCGTTTTGATGTCATTTTTGCATATCGCCGGCGTTTTTTGCTATTGTGACGCTGTTTGGTACCACATCGCGATGGATTGGACGATGGTTCCTATCACGTTGCTCAGAGAAGGTGTCAATGGTCAAAATGCACTAAAGCATAGGGAGTCGGGGGCTTGCGAAGTGCCAACTGAGCGCTGGTCACATCTGACCTATCGCTGCGTCAGACTGTTGGAGAAACCCAGAAAGTTAATCTTGGGGGCGGTTGTTTCCGTTCGTTACTCAGCATGCGGGGGGGGGCGCTCCCACTTGCGGTATCTTGCATGGGCAGATGGCGTAATTGTGCGGCAAATACATGATTGCAAGACAGTGGATGTTTCATAATACGCTTATAGTGTTAAGGCACAAGATCAATGGATGTTTCATAAGGCGCTTCTAATACCTACACACAAATTGAGTGGAAGGGGTCGCATGTGATCCCTCTTAAGCTTCAGCACACGGTATAAACGCACTGATGTTCACCAGCATATTTCTTATATATGGATAAATACATATATTAGCGTCGCAATACCTCCCGCGCACACACACATATATTACATGTCAGCACCTATGCTTTTGGATAGTATCTCTGCAAAATATATCTGAATATATCGTGTGCCCGCATATCAAATAGTGTGTGTGTGTAGCATATGGCCAGCAAATTTACCACATATATATCTATCATTCTACTACATTCGTACAGCAGGTAAATGTCACCACGCACGCGCATATCACTGCTGCGCGGTCATTGTATTGGCATGGTTGGCGGTAGCCTCATGTCAGAGTGGGGGCCGGGGCTACACAGGTTTTCTGCAGATGAAGGATGAGGCAACAGAAGATCAAGAGCAAGTTAAAGTAGAAAATGTAGTCACATGATGATTAGTGGCAGTTGGGAAAGTGAGGGATCCCAACTGTCAGCAGACCTGGAGTGTGCCCATGGCTGTCTACAATTGCTGAATTATGTTTGTTAGAAACCGGGGGTGCAGCCAGGGCTGTTCCTCACAACATGCAGTACTTTCAGCAGTGGCCACGGTGAACGGGGCGCTGAAGGCTCAGGCGCAAGCAAGTGCGGCACAAAGGATGTCCTGAAGGCCGCTACGGGTAGGGTAGGCAACTTAGATCCCGGGTGGAAAACTTCGCCAAAGCCTCCACTGGCGGGTGCTCCAAGCAACTACCCATCGCCCGTTGAGGTGCTCCCATCCACAGTTGCGGCCACCCACCGCTGGGGCGACACGGCCAGCCGCGCCCACATCAAATACTAGCATGGATCCAATAAGGACCACCTCGACGCGTGCGGACTACGATCCATGAGCTCCCCGCTGCACTTCGCCAACTGGGCGTACGGCGCTCAGCTCGACCTGAGACTGCTGGTCGCGGCTAAAGCGCCCGACGACAATAAGGCTGGACACGCGGCGAACCCATGCAAGAACGACGGCATCGGGGACCTCATCTTTATCCTGGACCACCGGATCACTCGTCCCGCCTTGGAAGGGCCGCCTCCCTCTCCGGATTCCGGAACCCCGGGCGATGATATTACATCGCGGCCTTTCCCTGTCGTCCGCGCTTTTTGCAGGCACCGTCGGATATACAACACATTCTTGAACGTGGGACTATACGCCTCCGCGGTGCCGCTGCCGAGGCGCTAACTAGCGACTACCTCGTGTCCAGCTCCAGCGCCGTCTCCTACTCGGAACTCGGCGCGCGTCGAGTGCTATTCGACTCGCGGAGCTGGGCTGCCGCTACATATATCCGCCTACTATAGATACGCGTGGACGTCGACAAGAACGTCGACGCCCGGCATGAGTGCTACCTATACGCCTGCATCCCGACCACATGCCTTGCATTGCCATCCGCCCGGTCGACATTATGCGCGAGGATGACATCCGAGTGTTCCGCTCTCCCCTTGGCGGCCGCATGCTAGCCGCCCTCAGGTCCGACCGCGTTGGACCCAGAACTTCGTCCACCGCTCCCCTTACTCCGGCTACATCATCCCTTTCCACCAGGACGCCTACGCACGCGCCTTCATCATCACCGACCCGGCCACCCGGTCGACACCCATGGCTCGTGTCGGCAGCCACTCCGGGCGTCCCTTGCAATTGGCTTTGGGTTCGCTATATACCGCTAGGCCCGTATCATCGCCTACGTCGCGCACTGGGTATGCCGCCAAAACGCGTTGAACGCCTATTTTGAGACATCTGCCACCGATATTCTACGGCTCATCGCCGCCGTTTATTGACTACTTACTTCTTATTTCATTGCACCAATGGGAGTGCAACGGCCTCAAAATAGTGCAACGGCCCCGGCTATTTTTTCAGAGACGGGGTTCAGAGACGCAGCCCCTGTTACTCAGTTGCAGAACATCTATACCCCCAGGTACGCGCCCCCCTTGCAATCCCCCCAAAAGAGCAATACATTATTGCGTAAGACTTCCCATAAGCAATTCCCCCAAAATAGCATACATTGCTTATGACTTTTTCTGAAAGGCGTGTTTGATGGTGGATTGTAGGCCAGGGCCACATCGGTTTGGATGAGGCAAAAGCAGGGCAAGATTGATATGAAATATTAGAAACATATATAGTTGCAATCAGTAGTTGCAATGATTAGGAAGTGGCAGTTGGGTCCGTGAGCGATCCTAGCTGCCAACATATATGGGACCGTGCGCGGGGCTATCATCTAGAAATGAAGTGTGTTTGTTAGAATAAACTGGGCCGGGGCGGCATGGGCTGTTCCTAACAACAACCAGTATTTTCAGTATCTCCGGCCCACCGCCGTAGTGCTGGAGAGTGCAGCAGCGTCTTCACATGCATCATTGTTACTCAGTGGCATGACATCTCCTACACACTCCTGCACGCGCCCCCCAGTGCAGTTACCAAAAAAACATTATTGCCTGCTGATCTCTTCAGAAATTTCAAGTTTCATGTTCAATGTATTACTACTACCGCAGCAGTAGGGCAAGGTTGACCGTGATGGTATATTATACTACTACTATCATTTATTCATTGGTGGTTTCAGAACAATTACTGAATAGGTAATACACTACTATACTAGCATGACAGCATGTATAGGATGGCCGCACTACCCTGTACAACGCTTTTCATCAGACGTCGTCCTCGGGCTGTACACCGCGGTCATGCTGCCCAGTGCGTACGGTCTAAAGTAAAGTAAAGTTCGCCCCGGGACATCGGCCGAAGCCGCCCCAGCGCTTGACCTCTTGCGCCAACTGCAGTCGTAGATCTGGCATAGCACGTAGACCATTGCCTCATTCGAACCCCGAAGGACTCATATGCATCAACCGGGGAAACCCAGGACACGCCGGGACGATATTGCCGAAAATACATCGGCCAGGAGTCGAACCTCGGACCTCTCGCGTACGAGACGACCGCTCAACCGAGCGGACAAGGGATGTACCGCGTACGGTCTACCGTTGCCCCGCTGCAGTTTCGTGCCTCATCCGCCATCCCTCGCTCTCCCGTTCCCGATCTTTTTAATTTCGCAGCGCCGGGTTTGTCGTGGATCTTTCGCTCTTGTTTTGGTTTGCTGTTTTTTTTTCGTCGTTTAACTTCGCTCCGCGGCCTTATTTTCCTTGTTGCCTTTGTTGTTCTGATCAAATCGCTTCTGCAGCTAGCTCACCTATACAGATGCCTTTGTTGTCCTCGGTGCCAACAGGGCCGCCGGCGGGGGGGGGTGCAGTGAGAGCCGGGTGACATATCGAGTATAGGGTCCCATCTCTCACGACTGGCTTCCAGCCATCCCGTCACGGCGTTGTGCTGTGGGACCCAAGTGACGGCTGGCGCGTGGGATGTGGCTTGGTGCCTTCAGTGAGGGTGAACGATGTCGCAATCGCTCTTCTGTAATACCTACCTCCAGAGACCCTCGTCCCCGGTGCTTTCCGCGCCCCTTATTTAGGGTGGCCTTCGGCCCTATCTCTCTCGAGACCCTGTCGCACTATGACCCTCGTGACTATGCCGCAACCTTCCGTACGGCGCCTAATCCTTAGTTTTCCATACACGTCCGGGTGTGTTTCGCCCACAGGTCAGCGTTATACACGGTATAGTGCTGTATCGTCCAGCCTTGCACGCCTGAAGGAGAATGGCACCATCAGCTCCGACCGCAGTTGGGTGCATGGCGTTTCCGGGCAGACTAGCAGACATGGAGATTTCACCCGGCCGATGGAAGCCTCCCAGTCGGTGTTTCCCAGCGCATACAAGCCCTCCTGGCTGGCCTGTATGCGCCGGGAACTACCGCCCGGGCGGTTTGTACTTCCCGCGTAGCGCAGTTGATCACATACAGGTACCGCGACCAAATAATACTGGTCGATGGAAGCCTCCCGGTCGGTGCTTCCCAGCGCATACAAGCCCTCCTGGCTGGCCTGTATGCGCCGGGAACCACCGCCCGGGCGGTTTGCACGTCCCACGTAGTGCACTTGATCACATACCGCGACCAAATAGTACTGCATGTTCAGGCGTGGATGTCCTTTTTGTGTCTCCTAGGTGGAGAGTGTCTGACACTGAGGGTGTCCAATCATGGACAGTCACAACGCCGGCCAAAGCGCCAGAGTTCCGGCAGGCAGCCTATGTGCGCATGTTACATCAACCGGCGGTCGTCTGTGGCACTCCCGCTCTAAAAGTGGGGGCGGGGCTCGGGTCGGGATAAATACAACATACACTCTACTATGGGGGGGCGGGCGGGCAGGCAACGTGGATGTGGGGAGGGTCTTGCTCGGCGCTCCGCTCTACTGGTGGCGGCTGTGCCCGTTGCGCTGGTCGGACCTCGAGTACTGATGCTCGCCGCCCTCCGAGCGCCCCTGCTGGTCCCCTGCCCAGCGGAGCTCGCCCCCGGCCGCAGAGCCTGCGCTGTACGAGTGGTAGCCGGCGTTGTACGAGTTGCTGCCGTTCCACTGGTCGTGCTGCTGCTGCTGCTGCTGCTGCGGCTGCTCGTGGGGGCGGCCTTGGTGGTAGCCGTGCCCGTCATGTGCGGAAGTGCTTGGGTGCTGGCCTCCAGCCGTCGCCGCCTGCTGCCACTCGTGCCACGACGCGTCGTACTGTGCGCCCTGGTGGCCGCCCTGGGGGGCTTGCGGGTGGCCGTTGGTCTGGCCCGACATGGGCGGGATCGGAGGGACTTCATCGATCTCGGACATCAGGAGGCTGGCGGTCTGCAGCGCCTGCTCAAACCCAGCCGCGGACTCGCCCAGCTGGGACTTGAGGTCGCTGTTCTCTTGCTTCAGGGCCTGGTAAGATCGGGAGAAGCAGGCAGGGACCAACGCGTCAGAGGTCGCCGTCAACGCCACTGCATGTGGCACTGTGTTTCGGGGTTTAGGCGGTTGCTTGTCGACAGGCGAGGTAGCGCGTGCGTTTCGCATGCTTTTACGGATACACAGCAAGTGTGTTCCAGGGCTAAGGACGCGCCGCAGAGTCAGCCACTGCGGGGTTCCAGTAGTTCTGTAAAGGCCGTCGGCACCCGAGCTGTTCGTGCCCCCCCCCCTCTCCCCCCCAAATAATGAACCGGGATTGCCGCATCTGGCAATGGTTGCGTGTTGTGTTTGTGGTGCACATTGATATGTTTCCGGGAGTGTGGAGCAGTTTCCCTCAATAGGGGGAGGAGGGGAGGGGGCAATGACTGTGTGTGATCCCAGGGTTATATTGCGGTACATGGCGAACCCCCCCCCTCAACCCGGCCTCCATGGTGGTGGGCACCATCCACGCGCGCCGCGCACCTGAATCTCCACGGTCTGCTGCTTGGACCGCTCCTTCTCGATCCCCAGCTCGGTCTTGAGGTTGGCCACCTCGATGCGCGCCACCTTGGCCTCCTCCTTTGCGGCGCTCAGCTCCCCGCGCCACTGCTTGAGCTCGTTCTTGGTGGTGCTCATCTTTGCCTCAATCTCACTGCAAGCGGGGCGGAAAGGGGGAGGGGGGTGGATAATATCATCAGGGCGAGAGGAAACAGCGGGGGGATAGAATGAGAATCCGATGCATCCGGGGGTTCTTTGTGTTTTTATATGCCGGCCGGGAAGCACTCACATTATGCAGGCAAACAAATGCACGACTGGTTTCGAGTCACGTCCGTCTGGCTTGTACACCCCTCTGCCCCCCCCCCCCCCCCCCCCCCCCCCCATTTTCTATGATCATAGGAATGCACTTTCATAGGGTTCTACAAGACCCTAAATACACCCGAAACCCCCCAAAATGAGCCGCCGGGGCTCACAGGGGTTCCATGGCAGACAAGATCACCCAGGTTTGGCCGAGGCTGCCAGTTTCACAGAGGAGCAGGGAGGGGCGGCGGGCAGCGGGGGGCGCACTTGGCCCAGCTGAGCAGCTGATTCTCGCGGGTCACCGAGCCGGCAGTGGACACCACGGAGGAGCCCTGGCCGCCGTCCCTGTCCGCATCGCCACAGCAGCGGAGTCAGCCGCCAACCCCGCACACCACCACTGCACCGCGAGGGTTACGGCGCACGGCAGCATCCCTTCCCTGACACTCGAAAATTTCCGGTTGGGCCGGGATTTCAGGGTTTTGTACAGCAAAACACGCCAAGTTCGCTTCCCCAGTGTTGATGTGGGACTGTCGGACATATATATTGGCACACTGCACCAGGGCGCCCAGGTGATGGCAGGGCCAGGATCAGGGCCAGGGACCTCCGGGGGTATGTATATCACCACTGTCCAGGTAATGTGCTCTTTTCTCCCGTACAGTATTGCCGCAAGCACCCAAACCCTAATAAACCCTAGCATCATTTGCCATGTTACCGGGAGGCTCTCAGTACATCTTTACCGCGAGGGGACTGGCGCTGGAATGCTTCAACACGGGACGTGCATGCTAGAAATAGCAACGCCGGGGTGCGCCCGGGAAACACTGAAACTTTGCATCAAACCCTGGCGGCCTCAAGACACGACACGGCAAGGACAATCCCACCCTCTCTTAGGTTTAGGGACCTGGAGTTCAGAGGGCCGCGCGCTACGCTCTTTAACTAAGTGGCCTTTATGCGGGTCCGTTCAGCCGGGCCGTAAGACAGCTGGGCTGTGTAGCATCAAAGACTAAGCGGGGACAAAGTTGTAAGACATTTCGAATTTCCCCCGCCCTGTACTCATACACCGGTCTCCCACACTCGGGCGCGGCGCCCCCGGCACGCACCAGTTGTCGTGGACCTCCAGGTTTGCCTGGTCCGGCTTGACGGCCAGCACGTTGTTGTTGCCCTGCTGCCACTTGAGCGGCGCGCCGTCCGCGCCCACCAGCACGTACTTGTACTCCTGCACGCTGGACTGCGGCAGCGGGATGGTGGCGGTCCACATGTCCCCCATGCCCCACTGCATCGTGGGCGCCTGGGACAGGTTCCACGCGCCTGCGCGCACACAGACGCGACGTGTCAGCCACCGCCTGCCAGAACACCCCCGAAGAAACAGCACCCCGGAACACGCTACCCAAACCCCTCGCAATGGTACACACTAGACGAAGGCACACGCACGACAAGTCGAGCATTCATGCCTCCCCGCCTGCCCCGCCGCGGCGCCACAAACTGCCAAAAACCTAAATCATGACAACGGCCACAGCCCCCATCCAAGCAAAGGGAATCCCTGAGGAAAATTCTGCACTAAAACCCCCAAAAAACCAACGATAATCCTGCCCACCACCCTCCACCAGTGATGTTTTCGGCGGTTGTCCCATGTTGCCGCGGCTTCCGGAAAAAAACTGTAAACATGGCAAGTCGGCTGAGTCCTTTGCAGGCCCCCGACTGGAGGCTGGTCCACCAGCACCGGAGGAAAAAGCGTACACATGGCTCGGAAACAACGTTGAAGCAACGACTGGCGCACATTGTCCGCGCAATGGCAGTTAATTACCGGTACAGCAAAAATCCAATTGTACTATGTGTCACCACGACCCCCCCCCTCCCCCTTTTCCTTCTGGGAAATCATGGCACAAAACCGCGTACTCTGTGGAAGTTCTGTTAAATGTCCTGAACACGTGAAGTTAGTGCGAACTAAATAATCCGCCAAGGGTTTAGGGTTTGTTCCACTCACCGAGTCCGGGGGCGCTGCCGATGATCCTCAGGCTCTCGCCGAAAGAGGTGCAGAACTTGAGGTTGAACCGCACGTCCGCGGTGGCGCCGTCTGATGCGGAGGGCTGCTGATGTTGCAGCGCGTGGCCGGCGGCAGCGTTAAACTGGCCGCCGTGGGCGGGGTGGGCTTGGTGGTGGTGCTGCTGATGGTGGTGGTGGTGCTGGCTCTGGTCATGGTGTGGCTGATGGTGTGGCAGCGGCTGCTGCTGCGCCGCCGGCTGCTGCTGCTGCCAGGCCGCAGCGGCGGACGTGCTCCACTGGCTCTGGTTCTGAGCCTCTGTGCGCTGGGCATCGCCATCTGGTCGCAGATCGACACGAACATCAGGTGTAAATCCACGTGACTGTGCAGTTTTATCCACATGCAATCGCGAAGTCGAATCACAAACAAAGTAAAATGGCAATATCGGGGGGTGGACTGTAACCATGTCACAGGTCCATGACAGGCAAGAGCATGGACAGGAGGGGAGTGCTCACATCGGGCGGCTTCCATTGCCTGCGCCCAGCGGGCCTTGTACTCCGCGCGGCGCCCCTCGCGGGTGTGCTCGTGCTCGGAGCGCCATGCCGGGTTGTTGCCCCAGGAGTCGCTGCCGCCAGAGTGGGCGCTCAGGACCATCACCCGCAGGGAGGAGGTCCTGGGAGCGAGAGGGGACCTGCCGGCCGCACCCTGGATCGGCCGCATGACCAAAGATTTGTTTGCGGGAGAGAACGCCATGTTGATAAGGGGTGGCGGCGGTCTGTGCTGTGGCTGGTGAACTGCGCAGCGGCGGCGCGAATCTGCTTTCCGTTGCCGCTCGGGCTCGGACCGTCGAACACCGCGTACCGAGCGTCGGGCGGCCTGCTCCCCTGAATAGCGAATGGAAGGCGTGCAGGTGGGATCAGTATCGGGGGAGGGGTGAGCAGCGCGGGGCGGCGCACCTGCCGGAATATTTGGCGGGGAGGCAAATGAAGGGAACGCGGCTCTGGACGGCAACAATTGTACGGACGGGCGAGGCAAAAATCCCGCGAGGGGCCGACAATGGTAATAACGTGTTGCGGTGCCTCGGGGACCCGCGACGCAAGAGCGATCGAGTGGTAGGTACGGAGATGGGGGATGTCGCGCGGATGGGGGTGGATATCAGTACGAGTAGCGAGAGTGCCGCGACGGAAGTGCGTGAGCTCCCCATCCCGGATGTTAAGCGGAGGCACTCCCTACCCTTGTCGACGAGCCGGCGTACGGTGCTGCCCGGCGGTGTACATCAGCCACGTACGCACCGGGCTTGGAGCCTTGCCCCCGGGGGCGAACGTGTCTATCTGAGACAATAGTCCGTCGAGAACAACCGCGGAGATGTAAGAGGGGGGGGCGGGGGGGGGGGGGGGGGTAGCGGAGCGGAACAGAATTGCAGCCCGAACGCAGGCCATAGTCGGCCCGGAACCGCCGGTCCGACGTGGCTCCGCGACGAGCGCAATTTCCCGCCTGACGTTCTACTACGGCGTTGCGACACTATAGTAGCACGTGTTGCCGTGCCGGAAAAGCTGCAGCTCTTCGCTACTGGGCGGATCCTATAGGCATGTACCTGTTTAGGAGATCAGGGGCGGGACGGGAGTAGAGAGCGGTCGGTGAGATGCTGCTTACAGATTGGTTGGTGGGTGAAGTGACGCGGGTGGTCGGGGGACGGAATATAGTGACGGCCACACCGCGACGGCCCGCGGATGCCGATGGGTTGCTCGCGGATACTAGTCGCTTCTCATCGGCGGCAGCGGTCTGTCCGACTTTACGTCAGCATTAATCCGCGAGACGGCGGCACGTTAGTAACACCAAGGGCGAGGATATTCATGCTTAAGTACGAAGGATACGAGACATTTCAGACGAACTACACGGGTTCCCCAACTGTGACGAGTCCTTGACGACGATATGCGCCAGCAGATGTTGGTCGGCCGAGCCAGTAGTTTATCCAGTGTCTTGAGCCACTGAGGTTTTGATACGATTATGTCGGCTCGTATCCTCTCGCACCTTCGCAGCGGATCTTCAGGCCATTTCTGCGGCCAGCAACGGGCGCTCACGACATCTGGCCAACTACACGCGATATGGGGCACACGCGGAAACATATCCAACCGATGGTACATTCAGCGTAACACTTGCGGTTTAGCCCCAGGATCCGGGCGTGTTTCGTACATCGAGTGGTCGAGCTGGCGCGTGGCGTATCTGAGACATGAATCCCGTAGTTTCGTGCAATACTTATCATACGAGGTACCCGTGCCCTTACCGGGTCGTACGGTTCCGCCTACCGTATAAATAATATATATTTACAAATAAGCGCGGACATCACCAGACAGCAGATGATACCTACTGGTACCAGGGGTAACCCGCCCTGGTTACCCCTTCTGGTACTCTGTAAGTATAATTAGGGACGATAGGTAAACGGATTTCTGCCTTCTGCTGCCAGCTCATGTAATTATAGGTAAACGGATTCACAGTAGTTGGATACACAGTAAGGATTGGTAGATATTAAATTGTCGCTAATAGATATCGGCCATCTCTCTCACATAGCAGCAAATTGAAGAAGAAAAATCTTATACAGTCGAAAGATCATTGTACTTCCTGTAACTGAAAACCCAGTGATCCGAGAAAATAGCACTAGACCTGCTGCGCTGCTAGATTAGATAGGATTCGGAAAGCTGATGATTAGGATTCGCTGCCCCGTCGTATGTTACCGATTCGCGTACCTGCAGTTGTGTTCGCGCATTATCCGCAGCGCAGGCAGGCAGCATCAGCAGCGGATATAAGGATTATGGTATTCACGTACCCGCGGATATCATGGACATGATTCGGACGATAGCGGACGACCGAGCGCCGACTGTCGGCCAGACGGCGCGCATCACGCGGCGCGGACAGGACGATAACCAGTTGCAGGATGCGGTGTTGGGTTTAATATGCCATACCATCATGCCATACCAGACTGGCGCCCACGGGTACGGTAATCAGGATCATCCATAACTCGCTATCTAACTACCCGTAAGGATTACACATTGACATTATTCAAGTCGTCAATGATCTCCCAGTTGTGCAATCACGAAAGCCACATTGTCGCTATGCTTGGACCTGGCTCCGAGAAAAAATAAGATACCTGTAACGACGCAAGTTTTTCGAAGACTTATCGGATAGATAGCCACTTTGAAGCAAGTAGGATATTTGATGTCGAGCCTGAGATGGTGAAAGCCCTATGTCACGTGTGCAGTTTGCCCTCCTTCATACCTGCTTGCTCTGCCTCGCTGCCCGGGTCGGGGTTTCTGACAACCACTTGCCACCAGTAGAGCCAAACGCTCACATGCATGCACCACAACCATCCCGGCACCGGGCGCTTGCAAAGGTTGCACAGACTCCTGAACTGGAGACAGCGAGACACAGCAGCCTGTGGATTTGACGGGCCGTGTCGATTGATGACCGCTTGTTGGCTGGCTCACAACGGAATTAAACGCGCCGCGATTTACACCGCAGCGGCAAAGAAGGACTTCCTGGCATCTGCGCCTTCAGATGAGACTCTGGTCAGAAGGCGGCGAAAGGGTACCAGTTCCCAGGGCCGAGAACGCGCCCGAGTTGACATGCTGCGGTGGCCGCGTTGCGGCGGTGAAGGCCAGCGCGGCGGCCCGCTCCGCAGCAGCGGCTGCACCCACCGACAGCTGCGCCCTCTTGGCCCCAGTGGCGGCAGGGCCGTCGTCTGCAGCCTCTTCCTCGTAGTCGCTGATGTCGTCCGGCAGGATTGGCTCGTCGTACGGCTCCGCACTGGGGAAGTGCCGCCCAATCTTCAGGCCCAGGAACATCTCCAGTTGCGCCATGCGAGACTCGTCCTGAGAACGGAGCCAGGCGGCACGATTAGCGAGTCATCATGAGAAGGCCGGGCTGGGTTGCTGTGACGCAAGGGCATTGTCCCGGAGTGGGTTGTTGGGAGGGAGTACCTGCAGGAGGTTGATGAAGCGGCGCTGCACCGCCACACCAGCATTCATGGCGACACCCATGCCGCCGCTTCGCCCACTGCGCTTCCGGTTGCCCTCCAGCAGGCAGATGGACTGCGAATGCATCGCGCGGCTGTTGGTGTAGAACATGGCCTGCAGGTCGCCGTTGATGAGGAAGAGCTCCGACATGGCCGACACCACGTCCGGCAGCAGGTGCGCTTTCACCTGCTCAGGACGTTGCAGCGATGAAAGGAGGCTGTCATGGGCCATGTCATACACCCATGCACTCTCCCACATACCAACAGATGCATTAACATATGAAATATTGCATTAATATACATTTGAATCACGGATCCGAGGCAAAACACAAATATTGGTTCTGAAGTTATTGAAAATGCGGTAAATGCTAGCCCTCAAGCGACAAATACCTGATGATACCTACGTAACATTATACGTTTCAAAAATGACGCTACACCAGTGACATGACATGATGTCGGAATTCCATGGATGGGGATGTACAGTTTTAGTTATCATGGCATAGTGCGTCATGATAACTAAAAGACCAATAAATCCACGCTGCGAATTCATGGGGAATAAACTCGTGAGGAGAGCAGAGCCACACCGGAAATATGACAGGTCACACGCATGCGCGCGCGCACACACACACACACACACACACACACACACACACACACACACACACACACACACACACACACCCATAGAAAGCAATGTCTAATAACAACAAAATGCGGCACGGCTTTCCTCAAGATAGGCCGCCTTTAGCCAGGCAGTGGAGAGCGCTGAGGGGTTCCGCATAGTTGGGTACCGGAGGCGGTGTCCCACCTGCTGTACGCTCCACCCAAAGAGGCCCCACTCCGGCATTGTGGCCGGGGCCTCCGCCACCATCATGTCCGAACCTGACGGCTCACTTTCACTCTCGCTCTCCGGTTCCTCGGCCGACCCCGCTTCCATCGGCGGCGCAACCCAACTCGTGGATTTGGTGTTATGGTCGATGTAGAAGGTGCGCCCGGTGATGGGGTCCTTGCGCGCCTCCCAGCCGGGCGGCAGCGCGGGTTTGGCGGCCGCGCCGGGCTCCGGGCGGCTGGAGGCCTGCGCGCCGCCGCCGCTGTCTGAGGCCATCGTGTCGAGCTCCGCACCGCTGCGCGAGCCCGAGATGCCGGTGCGCGCTATACGATACGCCACGCCGTCCACAGACTTGCTGATGGATTTGCTGAACGCCTGTGAGCAGAGTGTACAAGTAGCCACAGCCCGTCACTCTACTGGCTGGTGCCGCACATGAAATCCCAATATTTCGGTGCCGCGGGTCGCACAAGAGGAAGGGGGGGGGGGGGGGGGGGATACTTGTTGAAGATGGAAATATTAAGTACTGTGATGGCTCAGTAACAGCGCGATGGTAAATGCTCTTCCCGGGAATATAACACACTATCTCATTTTGACAAACAAGACGTACAGGAGATGCCCTTCCTGTGTTGTGGAAGGCGGGGAGGGGGGGGGGGGGGGGGGGGGGTTGAAATACTGCATTCTTGTTAAAGAAGACATGCAGTTGTGTTGGGTGCCTGAGAGCAGGAGCAAATACCGATATAACAAACATAACAGTACGTGCGGCACACACAATGGTTGCTGCTGGACCGGCATCTTTGAGAGGCGCACCTTGCTGAGCGCCCCAAAGCTGCCGCTGGAGGAGCTGCCGCGCTCCGGTAGGTTGTTTGGGCTGGCCAGGCTACCCGGGGCCCACAGGACTTGCGCCCCCTTACGCGGGCGGCCCACAATGGACATGCCGCACGCCTTGGTCTGCTCAACCAGCGACTGCGTCGCGCTGAAGTAGGAGGCCACGTTGGTTCGATCCAGGGAGTCCGCACAGTTGAAGCGCAGCACGCCAAACTGCTGCCGCTCCCAGCGCACGCGCCAGCCGCCAGGCCAGTCCGTCACTATCACGTCGGGATCGCTCTGTTCCGGGAGCTGGCCTGCGGCATGGATTGTGCCATATGCGATGTCCGCCTGGGGGATGGGGGGCGGGGAGGGGCGGGGGGGGGGGGTTGAGGAACAGCCCCATGTAAATCTGCAAGCCGGAAAAGGCATGCGCACACCAATACACTCAGCGCTGTGTGCATGTGTCTGCACGCGCGGGTGTGTCCAGGAGTTAGGAAGGACCCAGCAATACAGCTCACTGCTGACCATCATATGGACCGCCTGACTACACCGTCTTGACATTGGAGTGACCCTTTTGAGGAAAGGAGAGGGGGGGGGGGGGGGGGGACCTGTGGCTGGATGGGGTGCAGCAGCGACCAGAGGCCCTCCACTGCGCTCGTCTCCCCAAGGCTCTTCACGGTCGCGTGCCAGTCAAAGTTTAGCACAATCACACGGCTCGCAGGCTCCAGCCGGCGCACGTGGCGCGCCATCTCGTGGAAGTGCTCGCTCAGCAACAGCTCGCTCTTGCCCATGGCGCAGCGCAGCAGGTTCACGCAGGTCACGGGCACCTCGGCGGGCGGCACCGGCTTCTCGCCGGCGCCGGGATGCGGCACGTAGCGGTGCTGCAGCCGCTTGAAGTATTTCCCGCTGCCACGGTAAGTGTGTGCGGTGTTCACCCAGATCTCCGCCTCCCCGACGCCGCTGTTCTTTATCTCCACGCCCCACCAGATGGGTACGCTCCCGCGGCGCCACACAAAACTGCGGTTGGGGGCACGCCACGCACGGAATACCAATTGAACCAACAGGCCACCCCTGACTTTCTTTGGGCATTTCAGTGTGGTACAGCTACTCCAATACGATACCCAACTCTACCACCTTGACGGCACCAGGACCTCTTGGCAGTGCGGTGAGAGGGGGGAGGGGGAACATAACGCCCCCCTCCTCGTTTCTGCTGCTGATATGAGTACGGTACTACCGTGCGGTGAACTGCAGCTGCCGGAAACACATTGTTCTGTGGAGGAGCAACGCCGTCCTCCACTGTTCCAGTGGGGCGACACCACAATGTGGTGCAACACAACAAGTCTCCCACCTGCCAAGTACATGTCGCTGTGGTGCGGTGGTACACAGCAGTCCTTCTCTACTCGCACAGATACAAAGTACATCGAGACAAAGCAGGGCAACCCTTTCCTCTGCTTATTGTGTCATAGCACTGCCGTGTGGTGGGACATTTGCTCGGCGTACAGCAGCCCCGCGGCTTCCAGCCCGGCCCGATGCTGCCATCAAAGGTGCAGCGAGTGGGGGGAGGGCTCACTTGGACCACTGCACCGGCTCCTGGCCCGTCTTGGGCAGCCGCCACACCAGCTGCTCGCACTCGATCTCGTTTCCAGCCGACGCCTGGTCATTGAGGCCGCGCGCGAGGTAGCGGGTGCCGGGGTGCAGCCGGCTGCGGCGGCTGATCTCTGCCAGCACCCACCGCCGGCCCTCCACGTCTGCCAGGGTGCGCGCCTCCACCATGCCCTGATCCGCCGCAACGACCGGGTGCGCGCACCGTCAGGCAGGCCAGGGTGCGCGTGCAAAGGGGGCATGGAAGGAGGAGCCTAGGGTACCATGACTGCGGGCCAAGACTCTGCGGCTGCATGTGGCATCGCGACTTACCCGTAATGATTGAAGTACCGTGCCCACGCGTAACTAACTTTGCACCTGTGTCCCCCCCCCCCCCCCCCCCCACCCAACCCCCCCTGGAATGGGATGCTCACATTCTTTATACGAGTACAGCATTCTGTTCAGGTTTGTGATACCGATACTGCACTGCGGTTTCAATGATATTTTGCTTGCTGCGGTGGTGCTGTGTTAGTGTACCGACACCGAACGTGCCCTCTTTATCCGAGCGGCCATGGCACAGCTCACAGGCTGGACCGGCGCCGACTCGGGCCGCACCACCAAAAAAGCAAAGCCCCCTGCCCACCAGAGCGCCCAAGGCGGCGCCGCCCCACCGCCTTCAGGCGGCCGAGGCCGAGGCCGCGGCCCTGGCGGCGGCCGACGCCAATACCAAAGCCGTGGTCGTAGCCACGGCGCGGGCCACAGCTACCAGTCCAAGGGGCGGGGCGGGGCGGGGGAGCAAGTCGGCAAGGTGTCTGGCTGTCCCTCGTACAGTACTCGAGGCATGCCCGTCTAGCCTAGTACAATCAGCCAGTAACCCCCCCCCCCCCCCTCCCCCCCCCCCCCCCCCCCCCCCCACCATCACCACCTCCACCACTTCAAATACAAAGCTTTTGTATGGGCCTTGATGAACTTTGAAGGTTTAGGGTTCTAGGGTTTTTAGGGTTTGATGAAATCGAAGGAAAATACCTATGACGTGCCCTGCCCTCCAAGCTCAAACCGGGACGGGTACGGAACGACACCGATGTGCATTTGTGGGCGCCCGAATTCTGATAATTGCAACGCGGGTGCCCTTGAGTGCATTGACGCCCGTACCTGCTGCAGCTGTGGGCACATCTCCTGCAGGCCCAGCTTCCGGAAAGGCGAGCTCAGCCAGCGGTTCCACACCCACTCGCAAGACGGCAGCGTGGAAGGCTCCGCGCTGGGGAAGGGCCGCGTCACGTCGGCGGTCTCGCAGAAGAAGTGCGCGCCTGCAGCAGGAGTGTAGCACAGCAGGGCGCTGAGCGAGAGGAGGTGTTTGGGGGGGGGGGGGGGGGGGGGGCTTCTGCAATGCTGTGATAGACTCTACCCCCACTGACCCCAAATAAACTCCCTATGAACAGCTCTCATGTACCAGTTGGAGCTGTATGGGTACCCATACAGTTGTACTTGCTAGACCGGTATGGCTCAAGTCCTGGGAGGTGCCGCTTGAGGCACCGAAACAAACAAATTCAGCCACCTGCACCCGGTTCAAGGGAAGCTCTCTCTCAAAGCGTTATTGTATCTAGGGTAGTGTATGTGTACCAGAGAAATATGAAGAATGCTGTTCGGAATGATTGCGCAAGTGCCATGCTGTAGCATCCGTGAATGTATACGAGCATATCACATATCTACAGAGACATTTCTAGGTCCGAAGTCAACGTTGCCCTTCAATCCAATGGCTCCAGGCTGCTGGTTATATCACCCTAGGCTGAGGCGCCATGCTGTAATGAGTGCACTGATAGGCCTGAGCAGCCAGGACTGCGCGACGGGGTCCAAGGAAGGGAGGGGGTCCAGCCATGCCTGGCATGAGTGGACGGGCGCCGCACCGTCGAGGGGGAACTCGATGAGTGACTCCAGTTTGCGCGCCTCCTCGCGTGACATCGGGCCCTCGCCGGTACCCTATCCGCACAGGCAGCAGCAAGGGTTGGTGCGGATGGGAGAGAGGGGTGGTAGGCAGAGTGGCGGGTGCGGTAAAGGGGGGGGGGGGGGCGTAGCCCACCTGCAGCGGCACCTTGATCCACTGCGACTCGCTGACCGTGAGCACCTGGTGCCCGCCAGGCAGCGTGACCGCGACGCGCACACGCGTGGCCAGCAGCAGCAGCGCCGTGTCGTTGAGGGCTGCGTAACCGAGGATGGCACACGCACGGGCGCGCACCTGCAAACCAACCCGGAGCTGCTCAGCGACAGCGGCTGCCGCTTGAGAGACGCATGCCCATTGCTACCCCCCCTCCCCCCCCCCCCGGCCCCCCACCCTTGGGCATTACACATCATTGCCGGGGGGTATGCCGCCACACCGCTGCCAGGAGCTGAGACAGCTTCTTCTCTACATTTTGTACAATTATGCTCTTTCCAACTGCGCTGGGCAGGGTGGGCAGGGGCAGGGGGCTGGGGGGAGCGCCGCACATCCAGGTCGCCAAAGGGCTTCAAATACTCGAGTGCCTTTGTCTGCGCAGCCCATGACAGTCCTTCTCAGCTCAGGGGCTATGAGGGGCTACAGGATGGGGGGTAAAGGGTCATGCACGGCGGACGGGGGCGGCACCTCATCCGGAAAGACGTGCACGCCGTCGCGCCAGTCAAAGTGCAGGTGGCCGTCGATGGGGTCGATGCGAATTAGGAGCGTGTCGGACCTGCCGCAGCGCCGACAGCGCACCCTGCATAAGCTGCGGCCTCTTCGCACCCCACCCCGCCAGCCATAACCAGCCATCATTCCTGGCAGGTTCCCCGCTCTGACGAGATACGTCCGGCTCCGCAAAGGCCAGCAGAGTCGGCCAGTACGGAATAATGTCGGGGATTACCAGCACAGCAGTCTGGCAGGCTGAGAGAAGAAATCATTCCGGGCGGAGAGGGGCGGGGCGGGCGGGGGGGGGGGGGGGGGGGAGCGCTTGCTCACCGCGTGGCGAGCGATGCCAGCACGAAGTGCTCGCCGGAGAGCAACACCCGCACGAAGAGCACCGCCGTGTTGCGCAGCTTGGGGGTGGTGAACTGGGGCAGCGGTCCCGAATCCATGGCGGGAGAACCCGACATTCTGAGCCGGCACTAATCCAAGGCCGTGCTGTTTGCCGGGCTCAAGCTTGCGGCAGCCGGCGGCTTCCGCGTGGTGCTTGGTTGTTGGCTGGTTGCACGTTGCCGACGAGCCGGACTAGCCGGCCCTACTTCGGCACCGATGAAGGAACTAGCACTAAGTACTGCTTGTGTCAATGTAGTCCGGTAGTTGGGTGACGGTGCGATGGAGCGACAACGCGCGCACCGGCATCAGATGCCGGCCAACCGGGAATACAAGCGCGGCACAAGAGGGGCAGGTATGCCCAAGCTTCGCGCTCTTCATGCGCGGGCGACCAGTAGCCAGGTGATGAGGGCGGTTATTACTACGGCTCGGCTCCAGTCTCACACTTGAAACTTTCAAAGCACTCTGCCATCATGTGAGAGGTCTGCTTGCTACGCCAAGGGGACCTGGGAAGCGCTCATGCAAGCCCATAATCCTTATATCACCCGCCCCGCCGCCATCATCAGTGTCGTCACAGTGGTCACACACTACCGTACCTGGTGTGTACTTGCAAGCATAATTTATTTTATATCGTCAACGTTTATCGTACTGGTACGAGTACGAGGACACGGAATAATGAAAACAGCATTATTGGTACAGCTGCAGGCGGAGCAGTACCTAATTCCTACTTGCTGCCAATCAAAAGCTCTGCTACTCAAAACTCTGCTGATGCTGGAGTTCTATAGCGAACATCTATGGGGATAGAGGACAAATGGCAGCCATCGAAAGCTGATGATGCTTCAACGTAGTCGCTATATGCATGCTCTGCCGGAGCAAAATCTTCACTGCATGTCCGAATATGCTTCCTCAATTCATCAATCATTCGTCGGATTTGATATGAATAGAGCCAAGCCAATATGCCGTAGTTAGACGCACTCTTATGCGGCAAAACAGTCATTGAGGAAATGGCCGCCCGCAAGGCGCACAAACAATTCGCCCAGGGAAGGAAAAAAACAGCGTTGTTTGCGCAATCAAGGGGATATTTACAAGGGTGGTGCATGAGTGGGCTGTAGGGTGATTTTGTCACAACATTACTAATTAGGGCATAAGCGTATAATATTTATGTAGTTATGCGCCCAGCATACCATAATTATGGCATAGCTATGAGCATACATATTCCTCGCATAAGGCATAAGGCATCCGAAGGGATAACTAATTATGTCAAAACTATTGCCCTAATTAAGCCTACTTAAGCTCAGTTATGTCCACCAATAAAAATACTTGAGCAAGTTTACACTGTGCTATAATTTGTACCAGACTCCTGCTGGATTATCTGTGCACATTGCAATGCTTATCTGTGTGTATAATAATGACAACTAATATACAGTAGTACACATAAACATGCACATTAACAGATAATACACAGACACACAGACATGCAGACACAAAAACACACAGACACAGACACAGATAATACACACACACACACACACACACACACGCACACACACACACATGTATAGCGGCAGAGTGACACATGCAAACATTTGATATGCGACATGTGTCAGTAACCCAACCAGCGGCAGCGAACAATACATCATTGATTTTTTTTGTTTTCCAGTGTGTTATACAATAAATTCAATGCCAATGTTGCACCAATGCGCCTATTTCAGTGGTGCCCAAGCAAGGAGTCAACCCACTACGGCTGACCGCACCATATGCAAAAAATGACTATCCAGGTCCCAGTGTGACAATACCAACTTATCGTAGCCGTGCATCTACAGGAAGCAAGCAGCACCGTCTGCGCTTTGGATCGCGGTCTCCATGTCCGTCATGGCACCAAGTCGATTCTCGGCGCCGGCGGACACCTCCAGCAGGACAACCCCATGCGCTGTCTCGCTGAATCCAACAGGGACCATAGCCTCCTCTCCGCACATCCATCAAGCTGTTATAATAGTACGACCGGAGCACGTTATTTGACACATTGCTGGCCACCGCGTGATGCCGCCGCGCTGCCCCCATGGATGCCCCGAGCGGTGGACGCGCGTTGGCATCACAGCCTTACAGCAGTCGTTCCTGCAGTAGCACCACCCGCACCCCCTTCTACCCGGACGGTGCAACTAGCCGGCCTCCCGCTGGTTTGTGCGGTTCTCGGGAATGCTACCACCACCCGTGGCACGGGCATAGCCCTCAGACCTAAGCTCGTCACGCTTGGGGCAGCCGATGGTCGATCGAGCGCGAGCTAACCTTCTCTACATCTGCCCTTGCGTGCCGATGGGTCGCATGGGTGAGTGACGACGGCCGGATATAACTCGGCTGCTGCCCGCCAGCGTCCCCCGCAACAATCCCAACAACTGCGAGGGGACGGGGATGTGAGCACAGGGTTGAACACAAGTCCAGAGACAAATACAGCATAAGGCATAAGCAGAAGGCATGGCATAGTTCGTGATGTTATGCTGCCATAACTACTCAAAAATATCCTGTATAAACGGGCCAAAATGTGGGCCGAAGCCTGCTCACTTCTCCACTTTCATCGGTGTGACGACGGATATATCTCGTTAATTATTCGCATCTGCGACGCCTCGCTGGTGTTGGGATTGTTGCGTGAGACGCTGCTGGGGGCGGGCAGGGCGGCAGCCGAGTTCAATCGCTGATGGGGACGGGATGTGATGAGGCTGTGAAGCCGCCACCGTGCGTCCACCGATCGGGGGATCCGTGGGAGTAGGGGCGGCATCATGCGGTGATGCCATTTAGATGGCACTGCCTGATTGCCGCACCGCCTGGTCGCTTGGATAGTCATTTTTACGGTGTGGCCACTTCGGAGTTTGACTCACCCAAGCTGGCGCAACATCGCAATACGCGCATTGACGAAACACTGGCATTGATTTTATTATGTTTTAACATGCTAATGAGTTACAAAAACAAAATAACCCAGTAAGAATGTATCCTCGCCAATTGCCACATATATCACGTTTCTGCATGTCTGCCAGGTAGTCATCATGGCACTCCGTGTGTGTGTGTGTGTGTGTGTGTGTGGGGTATTACGGTGGGTGTTTACAAATGTATAATTCGATCAGGCGTACTATTCTGATAGGACGTGAGTACCAATGACTGACTGGCTGACTGAATATATACCTGGCGCGATATCCTTTTATGCCCACATAGTGATGTGTGAGCATCATTTCTTACTCATATAGCCAGTACCATGATATTATAGCATCATACATTATCATACTCACAGAAGCACGAAGAAACCCAGCAGTCTCGTAGAAATTGTGGAATAATTTATGCCGTAGTTATTCCTATGTCTAATGCGTGGAATGCTTATGTTCATGTTATGGTACAGTATGGTATGGCATGGTATGGTATGGTTCAACCCGCCCAGCCCGGAGGCCTGGGGTTGCTAACGGGCATCACCCGACCCAATTGGGTGCCTGGTAGTAGCCATAGCTAGATTTTGAGTGGACTGGATTTTAGTGGAGGATCTGCCGCCTCGATCCGGGGGGCTTACGACATAGTTATGGTATGCCGGGCGCATAACTATGCGGTTATGTCATAGGTAGTCATGTCATGACAGCACCACCCCACATTCCACTTCCGCAAAGCCTGACATTTACAAGGGGGTAATTATATTGCATGGGAGATTGCATGGGGGTGGCGGTGGGGGGGGGGGGGGGGGGGGGGCGGGGGGGTCCCATGCAAGCTCCATGAGGGCATCCATCGCGGTTCACTCTACGTAGTCCACGTCATCCGTCAAGCCGTTCTGCATGCCAGGGCGGGCCAGGGGACATCAGCGTCAAAAGAGTGCAGCCAGGACTTTGATGGGCCCTGAGATCCAAAGCAAACAGGCATTGATCGCACCTCCACGAAGAACTTCTCTACCTCCGTCTCCCTGCCCTGAAACTTCTTCTTGATCCAGTCCTTCGTCGTGTAAATGTTGTCTGCATCCCAAGACACAGCATTCAAGGACCAGCATCAGCGCACTTAGCCAGGCAAGCAGGGCAGCACCGCTGCGAAAGGCAGCAACGTGGGACGTGTCCTACACGCATGGCCATGCACCTTGACATATATTGGCGGAGACTCGCACAAGCGGAATGGCCGCAGCTGCAATCGAGCAGGCCACACCCGCTCTGCGAGTCAGTGATGGTTATATTTGTTGGGGACAATCAGCCCAAAGCACAGCCGAATGGAGCAGCCAATGCATTTCTATTGCCATTGCATCCACAGCAGTGGCTACGCGGCGCGGCAGGGCTATATGCAGCGCACCCATTTTGTGAAACCTCGCTGCGTCTGAGCTCGAGAGGTGCTCCACCTCCTCCCACAACTTTGGCAGCTGCTGCGTCATCCCTTGTAAAACCTTCTGCCTGGCTTTACACTCCGTCTGAGGTGTACAGGGGAGTACCCGAGTCACTCAGTGGAAGGAATTATCGCAGCCACCCCATCATCCTATGCGGAGATCCTCAGAGATCCTATGGCGATGCACTCATAGCGTGACGGGCTACAGCGTGGCACGGTGCAGGAGTGTCACCGTTTCTGTGCGCGCTGCGTTGGCCTCCTCCACCCCTGCCGCCAGCTCGACGCAGCGTTTCTTAGCGCCCTCCGCCTTACATAGCGATGACTTCAGGCCCGCAACCACCTGAGAATGGGCGCCGCCAAGCGACCAGGCGGATTCAGAAAAAGGAAACAGGCCCAGGCGGGTTGCCCCCCTCTCTCCCCCCCACCCCCCCCCCCCCCCCCCTCCCACCTCTCTCCACCTACTGCCTGGGCATCACCTTGGAAGATGTCTCAGAGGGGAATGCCCAAAGGAAGTTGCTGATGCCGATCTTATCCTGATGCACCATATCGTCGTCCACCAGGCTCTGTACCACCTCCTTCACGCTCTGAAACGTCACGCCCTTCTTCACCGCTAGCTTCTCCACGTCCTGCACGCCAATGATAAGCGCACCCATGCAGCCCGGCAGCGCCCTGCAGTAAGTAGGTGTCCGACGCTTCGTATGACGTTGTCCTATTCGCACACCCGACGCCCCATATCAACAGCCACACCACCGTGGCCATTGGACGCCTTGGATGGCAGGACAGCGGAATTGAAAGCGCTGGGCCGGACGTGGCACATGCGGAGGGAGGCGGGCGCCACCTTAAAAAGGAAAACATCCATGCTTTCGTAGAAGATCTGCATCACCTTGCCTCGCTTATCCTCCAGCGACAGCCCGCGCTTCTTGCCGCTCATAGCGGCGTCACAAAGCTTAGCGAGAGTACCAGCGAGCAGCGGACGCAGCGGTGACCGCGTCAGGCCAGCGCACCGCGGCCGCTCCGGGCAGCGCAGCACACGTCGAGCCGACGGCAGCTGGCCTGAGAAGGAGCAGCGCACTCGCACGTGCCTGCGATACTGCCGGTGGCTGTGCTGGTCAGAATCGAATCCTGGGGCTCACGAGCGAAGGCTGCGGGAATGAACGCTGTACTACTCGCGGGCTGTCAACGGTACCATATGTGCTTCACAAAGTGAGACTTCACATCCGCGACACGACAGCGGTGGCGCTACGGGCTACAGGGCACATCTAAAGCAACAACCCCTTGCCCCGCGCCATCAGAACGCGTTCGCTACAATGGAAGAACACAGTTCTGCCACTAGGCCACAGGAAGAAGTAGTGTCCATGCCGCCGTCATACACTTGAACGGATCAACAACCCCTTGCGGTCTTCCGCCTGGCCGGGCTGGCGACGGATGGGCTGGCAAATGCAGCTGACAGCTGCACAGCGCAGTGATGTCGAAATTCAAATTAGTCGCCCGCGCCACTGCAATGTACTACATTTTGCACACATTTTCAATATGTTGTATTATTATTGCAGTATTTCAATGCATCAACATTATTCAATATATATTTATTACATACAATAATGCAGGCCGCCGCACGACATTAGGCCGGCAGCAGGCCCCTGCTGCTATATATTGAAAATGTGTAATAAAGGGCTAGCAAGTACGGATTAAAGTAAATCTACGACAATTCTGTTTCAAATATGGTTGTTGGATGGTATGCTACGAAGCAGTAGCGACCCTGTAAAAAAAGGATGCCAAGTATCATTGGAAACAAGGTTATTTGCGCGCGTTTCAGCAGCAGTGGTGTCACCTGTGTCCGTTGTGTGCTCGGTATCATACTCGGTTACACAGCACTCAGGCGCTGGGCGGAGTTATTTGGGACGATGACATACATCGGGGTGTATTTCATCGTCGCTAGCGACTATATCCACGGCTCGGGGTTTATGTATCGATAAGCGCATGCATTATGACATAGTCGCCGCTATATATGGGCATGTAGCGACCCTCCTGGGACTAGAGAGTGAGCAGCGACCATAATATCTGACGTCGAAAACTTGAAACGCGCTACGGTACGTCCGTGCGAGAAATCATAGAAATAAATACCACGGCGCCCGGATCAACCCCTACGTACTGGTACAAGAGGCACAAGTACTGGTACCGTAGCAGGCCGCTATGCGTAAGTTTTTGCTGCCATATACCGCTATAGCGGGAACCGCAGCGCATGTGATCGAGACGCAACGTCAACCGGCCATTCCTTTCGCCCACACGAGATTGGACGGTCTCACGTACGAGATACGCCCGGTCCGCGCGCGCTAGTTCCAGCAACCGCCCGCCGCGCTCCCGCGGGAGAGTCCCCAACGTCTCTACTCCGCTAGTTTTCGTTTCGCCGCTGGAACGTCGTTTATTACATAGTGGGCGGTGACAGGCCTGTATGCCGTCTGCATATTACCGCGGCCACTAGCTGGATCACTTTCCCCAAACAGATCCGGCCAACTTGTTTTCCCACTAGCAGACACAGTGCACCGCCCATCTCCCAGCCCTATCTATACCCCTTGGTGACAGCCCAGTCCTTCCTGCCCCCCCCCCCCCCCCCCCCCCCTATTTTCACCACATTCCTCGGCGCCCGCGAGCTCCACCCACTCGGGTCCACCGCAGCACACCCCGAGTAGCCCGCCAGAACCCGACAGAACGCCTTGACGTGCACACCCGATCGCGGCCCCACCTTACCCCCACTCTTTCTCCACCCCCGCGCCCACTGCCCTCTGTGCGCTGTCGCCACCTGTACAACCCAGGCTCTCTATCGCAACACGGGCAGCATAGAACAGGGCCAACCTGGTACTCGACAACACGCGACAGGTCAGCACTCCCGTGTGCATAACCCGAACAAACAATTCAAACAATGAACTGTCACGGTACGTTATCTAGTATATTTTGTACTTTGGTCAAATTATAAGCCCCACCGCGCGCCATCCTTCCCGACCTCCCGACCCACCCTCTCCGAATCATTCCAAGCCCTTCTTCCTCCTCGTGCGTAAGCTTTACGTGAAAGTTTGGTGTGATCTGCCCCCTTTCCTCTGAGGAAGCACGGGCGAGAGACCAGGGAGGGACGATATATTTTGGGAGGCTGTCATGGCAGTGCGCGCGCCTCCCGCTACCCGTAGTCGGCCCGCACTCGGAAAATACTTCCAGATATCCCTAGGGATATATCCTCTAGGGGTTTTGCAGCGCCGCTCGACGTCGAGGGAGTCCATCACTCGTCTTATCCTCGTACGCGTCTTGGACTGTGCATCGCTGACTCTGGATTTCTGTAAGCTGTACCTCTGCTTATCCGGTTTTCGCGCCACTTGGCGGCAGGGTCCCTGCTGGGCCCGCCCTTCCGCTGCCCAGTTCCAAGCCCTTGCGATCACACTGACACTGAATTGCCCCCCATGCAGGTACCTCAGCGGAGTTGCCGCTCCTCGAAAATAATAGTCAGCGTAGGCCCAGGAGCACCCCTCAGGACAATGGTCTTTCCGGGCAGGGCAATTGCCAGCCGGCGGACGGCTGCGTTCTCGCTGTCCCCTGCATCAACCGCCCGGGCAGCTATCCCACGAGCCGCACCCCGGTTGGTAGCACGCGTCGTGGCCAGCCAGGCGGATCGCCGGGGAGGGCCGCCGGCGGAGTCGGTGTCGGAGTGGCGCTCGGAATTCGAGGAGCGGCGCGAGGCCCGGCGCTCAGATTATCGCAATCGATGGAGCACCGCGCTGCAAGCCAAGCATGGTGCCCCCCCCCTCCCCCCCCCCCCCCCCCCCCTTCCCCCCTTCCCCCTATAATCTAAGTTCATAGTGTACAACCCGTGTGCATAGCCCCCGGGTTCCCCCTCTCCTCACCACAGCTGCTATCATCAATGCTGCAATATTGCCATTGATTGCACTGGAGGTGTCCCCCGATATTGACAAGACACAATCAATTGGTCATTCCTGAACTTGATGTCTCCCTTATTCCCCTTGCAGAGGAGGCAGCTGAGAAGCGGAAGAGCGTGCAAGACGCCGCGCGCCGAGCAGCCAGCCGCCCCACAGAAGCCACCGCCCCCGCCCTGCAGCCACCACCCGCCCGCCGCACGTTCTCCGCCGCCCCCAGCGCCAGCGCCGCCCCCGCAGCGCCGGCGCCATCGCCCAACCACGTAGAGGCGCACATCGTGCGCTCCGAGGGGCTCGCCTCCGCTAGCGGCGCGTGCTCGGTGACGTTCAACCTCAAGTTCCACACGGAGTATGGGCAGAGCCTGAAGGTCATCGGCAGCTGCTCCTCCCTCGGTGAGTGGCTGCCTGCGTCTGGCTAGGACGGACTTGGTCTGAAAACAGTTCTGCCCCTGCCAATCGCCCCACTGGGAGGTCAGCGGCATGCCTCGAGGCGTGAGAGAAAGATTTGCTGGTGCCTGTCTGCCTGCTGGCTGAGTAGTGCGCTGTGACGGCAACTGGCAGGCTCGTGGAACCTGTTGCAGGCGCCCACGATGCTGTGGGGGCCGAACGACGTTTGGAGCGTCGTCATCAACGTGGACCAGTCCAGCGTGCTGGAGTACAAGTACGTGCTGCTGGACCGCTACGGCCAGCCGATGGCCTGGCAGCAGGGTAACAACGGCGTGCTGGCCGTGAAGTCTGCGCAGGAGGAGCTGGCAGTGCACGACAACTGGTGCGCCGACCCTCCCCCAGCCCCAGCAATTTTCCCAGCCTCGTCTCCTGACTCTCTCCACATTGTGTGTTCTGCTGCTGACACTGCGTAAATCAAAAGTGGGAATGCATACGACAACCCTATCATTTTTTATTTTACCTTTCTTTACATCTGTGTCCACATCCGTCATGGCGCAATTTATGTACACACGTCATTGGTGTTATCTGCCAGGAACTAGCTAGCAGCACATAACATCTCCCGTATGAGTGTATGTGTCATGAAAACATCGTGCACATACCGCAATCACTGGGATCACCGATGCCCATCATTGCTATCAATTATTCCCAGCCACCTGCTAGGACTTCAGTTGTTGCAGCGCGCTCGTGTATCCGCACATTTCCCACGCCCATGGTACGCCTTTGGCAGATCGGTATCCTGTGTGAGCTGGCACGTCGGCTGTTCCTACTGCTGCCGTGCTGATGCTCCGGATGCGTGATGCAGGGAGGGCGGCCCTGGCGCGTCGGTGCTGTCGAAGGACGGCTCTGTGACCCGCGAGAACCAGCTGCTGAGCTGGGCCAAGTGAGTCCCCAGCCAGTGGTGCCAATCTGCCTCGCCTCGATTAGAGCTGGCTGGGATATGCATATCAGTGGGGAAACGCGGATGGTGCCATGGCAAGGCTTAACACCCCTCCATCCTTCTCCCTCAGTGACATTGAGGCCATGATGTCCAACACAAAGAACCAGCTGCGACAGTCGAGCATGGAGCTGACCGCCGCCAAGGAGGAGATCCGGGCGGCGCGCATGGAGAACGCGCACCTGCGAACTGAGCTGCAGGTGGAGCGCGCAATGGCCAAGCGCCGCGAAGAGGAGATCAGGGTGAACTCCCCTTGCTGTCCCTCTTGACCACACCCATGCGTCGATTTTTCGGCGGTGAGCTTTATTGCCGTACGGGTACCCATATAGTGCAGCGGATCGGGCCTATAGGTGCATGACTAAAGCGCTTATCTACTGGCATGTACTACTAAGTACTATATATAATCCACCCACCCACCTGCCCACCCGCCTACGGTCCTTAATTACACAGCCGTCCAATTACGATCTCGCGGTTGGCAGGTACTGGTACTGGTACTCGCTACTCTCTGCTGGTAACGGGAAAAAACAACTGGTACAGGGTAGCGACAACTTCAAAGCGCTTAAAAACCCAGAACTGCTGGTACTGGTACTGGTACTCGCTACTCGCTGCTGGTAATGGATAAAAAACTCTGGTACTTCAAAGCGCTGGCAATGCACACGCTCGCTGCTGGTACTTCAAAGCGCTGGCAATGCAATTCATGGAACTGTAGATAGGCCAGTGATATAGAACGCGTTCTTTTAAAATTTTCTGAAAAATCGACGCATCGCTGATTCAACTGTCAAGTTACTTCATATACTTGGCTTAAGCATCTCATGAATATCAACGCGCGCACGGTACACCACAACCCCGCTTCGGTTTCGGTAGACGCTGCTGCATTCTGCTTCAAAAGAAAAAGCTATGACTTTCTGGAGGGCTGTCAAAATACACCACGCATGTAGCCCCGAGTCTCCGACGATGGTGCAGGAGAAGTCGTTACTGTTGCGATCCACAAACTCAATCAAATGTGCTGGCATTCACGCATGCAATGCGAAGTAGGCATACATACATGATTGGATGGCGAAGAGTGAGGTGACTGATCCTGTGGCGGCGGCATGTATGCAGGAGCTGAAGGAAGCCAACCTGCAGCTATCGATGCAGCTGGCAGAGTCCAACTCGGGCTTCAAGAGGGCGCTGGAGACAGCAAGCGTGCTGCTGTCGGAGCTTGACGAGATGAGTACCGGGCTGATCACCATGCCCCCGGATGTGACCGCCAAAGTGCAGGGTCAGTCCCACTGCTAGAGTGCCCCCGCGCTCAGCCCGCACGCTGCCCCCTGAAGGCCTCTATCTCCAGTTGTCCACCTGTCGTGCAATGCCATGCCATGCCGTGCCTAACCCCCAGCCGTCTGCCTACTGCCGCGCACAGGTGACGCTGTCGACAAAAACAGCGAGTCCGCACCGACTGCGCCCAGCACCGATGCTGTGCCGCATCACGGCAGGTCGCGCGGCTACGCGGTCGCCGCCTCCGCCGTAACCGCTACCCACCTGATCGCGCTGGAGTCCAGCTCAGAGGAGTATGCTGCGGAGGTCAGCGCGCGCCAGCAGTAGGATGTGGCCCACGGCTCCTCCCCAGGGCCCTCGACGCGTCTTCGTGGCGACAAACAGGCGCTTCTCACCGCATGGTGAGACCGCCGGCGGCGCTGCCTGGCCACAGCCTTGCCAGGCAAGCCATGCCGTCTTCTTTCCATGACAAGCGGAAGTGGAGTGGCGTCCCAGTGATCTGCGCCTAGTTTTGCCGCTGCCAAGCGGGATGAGGGCGTTCTCAGCGCCGCATCCATCTTGAAGTGTACAAGAAGCCTTGGCCCTTTTCTTCGCGGGGCGGGATGCTCCCGCCAGTGCCTGCGTGTCAGGCACGGTATTCGCCCTAGGTTGGATTATAGATTGGCCAGGCCCAGCGCGATTCATTTGCTTGTACAGCCCTCTGAGGAGGGCGGTAGACCACAGACAGTATTATTTGCACTCGGTAGTGATAGAATGCCCGGCTGGGCGCCCCGCTCACGTTGTAACATTAGTCGTTGCCGTGGATATGGATGCCCTCACTCTATGCGCCGGGTAATGCAGTCAATGTGCGTCACGGGCATTTGAAACGTGTCGGTGTGTTGTGCATCATTCGCACGGTTAGCATCATCCTGGAGTGCTTACATGGCATAACCCCGCCTCTGTGTGTGTATACATGCCAAGGTGTGATAGTCCTGGGCAGAGCAGAAGGGGGGGGGGGGGGGGGGGGGAGGCTGTCATCACCCCCCTTGGCATCTCACCCGCTCGGTTGGCAATGGCGGCGGTCGACTGGGCGGTGGGCCAGTCGTAGCCCACCCGCTGGAAGGCCTGCATGGGAGCATGGGCATGAGCGAGTTAGGCCGGAGGGGGGGGGGGGGGGAGGAGGAGGGAATGTTGACGTGGCAGCCCGAATAAAAGCTCTGTTAGTAGTGTAAATTATCTCATGACTACTGTGCCGAGAAATCATACATGAATATGAAAATCGATACGCTGCCCCCGAACAGGGCGAAACACCTTGAGTCGGAAGCCTCCAGCCCCTGACAGCAATGCTGCGTAGGGTGTCCTGAACCGGGTAGATCCTATTTTGCGGGATACGTCAGGCATGTGTGGAGAACATATAATCCTATAATTGTCGACATATTCAGCATTGCTAAATGGCATTTAACACGTTTCCATGTGCTGCGCACGCACCTATAAGAAGCCTCATTTGAAAGAGCAGTAGTTGCATGGTGGTATGCAACTACTGCTACTACTTGCATACCACCATGCGCTGTAGTTGTGCGCTTTAGTTTCGTATTAATTTGACAGGTCGGGCTCTCATCCGCATTATGCTAATAATCGCATCGGCTATTTACAAACCATATTTAGCCTCCCCATTCTGCGGAGGCACAGTAATCATTTCGGATCCTTGGGCCTGTAAGCATTAAAACTACATGCGCCCATATACACTGATTACAATCGCGGTGAGCGAAGTGCAGCGATCGCCAGGAGATTCTCGCTAGCGACTGGTGGAATGTTGCCGAGTTATTTCCTCCTACATACTTCCACTGCCCGGTAGTACGCGCAGGACAGCGTAGTTTTGCCCATGGGAGGAATGATTCATGGACGGATAGTCATCCACCGCGCAGCATGCCTGAAAGTGGTATGTTTACCCCAGCTCTCAAGGATGCACTGCTTCAGCTGGATAGACCGGCGCGTTGGACGCCGCTAGGGACATCGCCGCCACTATGGAATCACCGATTGCCGTAGATGTAAGGAGCCCCTTGCAAGTCGCGGCTCCGAAACCAGTGCGACAGTCTTGCCTTTGACAAGCAAGAGATATATGTTGGACATTTTTCACCATGGGCTTCGCGTCATGACGTACACATGAGCCAAAAACGCTCCAAGGCACCGGCCAGGGCATCCTGAACAGCATGATGTCCAACAGTAGTATCATGAAGCGGCGTCAAGGGGTTTGGTTTAACCAGGGAGCGCGGGCGATTTTCCTCAGCTCTTGGTGGGCCTGGTACAAGTAGTGCACGTAGTGTAGCAGCGGGCAATGGCTCGAAAATGTTGCGCTGTAGTATCCTGCCGGAAGCCGTGGTGTGCGCCGGTGGCTCTGTTGATACTTGCAGCAGAGCTGGGCAGCGATAGCGTCCTGGTTTTCTAATGTCGACGGACATAGCGTGATCGGCGGTGAATCCTGCGACCGGGGATTTGCCTGAGGGAACCCCCCGGCGCGTGAGCTGTACCAGCGTGCAGTGCATTAGAAATTGTTACTGTATGATTGGATCCTTAGATGACTTTTCGGTGCAAGGTGCTCGCAGTGAAAGCACACATAGCACGGTCCCTCCACCCAATGTAGATAGATAGGCGTCTTGTGATGTCAGCCACCTGCGTAGCACCGCCTGCTCCACCATGTGCTGCTGCTGTACCGCATATTGCAAGCCAAGCCGAGCCAAGCCTGAATGCACAGCTCGTGCTTTTCTCCTATTCAATACTCCCCCGCATATCGAGCGTCTGGCCCTCAGGCCATCCCATTGGCAACCTACAGTATACAAAAGATTAGTCAGATGAGTATAGGCGAATCTTCGCCGAGTCGCCTGGTGTTGTACCGTCGCATAGTAACAAGTGTGTGCCATTGGACAACCGGTCTGCTCTCGCTCTCGCTCTTGTGAGCCTTCCCCATCAGCAGCAAGCAGCCCTCGCGCGGGATTTGTTCGTCAGTGTCTCAAATCGCCTCACCCGCTCTCCTCCCTGCAGGTACACATCCTGAGTGTTTCTGGGCCATGCGCTGCTTTAGGTATCCTCCGCCAGCCGTTATTCCTGCTGTGGCATTGTTGGCGCATGCCTGCATGTTGCTGCCACTGCCGCCACTGCGAGCGTGACACATGTGTGCAAGTAGGGCATGTGAGGTGGGCGCAGGGCGGGAGGGGGGGTCCATCACTCCACCCGCATTGCCCACATTAGCATGCTTTGGCATTATGGCGAGCTCTGAGCCCTCATGTCACCCATAACCGGCCATCTTGTTGCTGTCCCCGGCTGAAATCCTTGGTGTTTAAGGAAGAGCAAGCGCATACATTCGCCAGTTGGTTTCGGAGCACTCTGTGGCTACTAATTCGCCATGCGGCGTAGCATACGGTTTCACACACACGCGCGTTGGGGGGGAGGGGGGGGGGGATATACTGCGACAACGTACGCATGCAGCTGCTACCTACCCCGCTATGCATGCAAGCACAGCCCTACAGACTCCTGCGCTTGCCCCCCCTCCCGCCCCCCCGCCAACCTACCACGAGTACGGTTATCTACAGCAAGCATATTATGTGCTGTTGTTTCATGCCCTGTTGCATATGCAGACCCATGGTACGAATCTTGATGACGCTACCTTCTGCTGCCCCCTGCAGTAGTGACAGCGCTGTGCTCTGCCTATATCACGATTTGCCCTGGCGCGCCTGGTGACGCATAGTTCTATGTATTATACCGTGACGTACTATACGATGTGCTATGTGAGGCACAATACTATGTACTATACCACAATGCTGACATGCTGTAGTATACAATGTACTGTACAATGTACTCTACTTTGACGCAGAGTGCTGTAGTGCTTTGCCACTACGCACACAGTAAACACGGTCACGCCTTGCGACTCGTGGGCTTGGACGTTTGTCGCAGAAGCGCCGCCTCCGTGAACAGCAGAGTCGCCGCCATGGCGGTGATGCTTGTGGTGTAGAAGGCCGTGGCGTCGCAGTAGGCCTCGCTGCCAAAGCGCAGCACGGCGTTGGCGGCGCTGAATGCCAGCAACATGGGCAGGAAGAGCACTCGTTGCAGCGCCACCCAGAGTCCGGCCACGAGGTGCCTGTACACAAAGCTGATGCATGCATGGAAATATCAAGATGGGGGGTCAGATACCTATTTGAACAGGGCAAACACTGCCCAAATCCAACTTTCCCATCCTGGCGGTATGAGGGAGCATGTGTGCATCTTCCAACTGCGTTCTTCCATGACATTCAGGGCTGCAAAACACCGAAAACGAGACATTGTGCTTCCGATGGCAAAGTAAAAAGCCTGGTGCTTATTGATTTTATGACATATTTGGTTCCATTGCGTCTAGTTCAAAATATTGTCTCCGTTGTCATCCCGCGTGGGAGAGGGGTGCACCTCAAGGTTTTATTCCGAAACCACAGGCGGGAGCTTACTTAGTTTAGTGTCCAGCACAGATGGGAAAGCAAACTACTCACACGGCCACCATTGCGAACGAACGCACTATCAACGGATAGAAGGGAAAGGCCAAGGTGGTGGGTGGGTGGGGGGCTCCCAAGATCATTACATCTTTCCAAGTGGTGACGGCACAGCAATGCCTGAGAAAAAAAGCAGTGACGCCATTATTCATATGGTTTCGGAGCATTTCCAGCAACGGTGTAGTAAACTTATTGACAGGTGTATTGAGTATGAACAAGGGCTGCGCGAAGGGGGAGGGGGGGGGGGGGGGGTAGAAGTATCGGGATCATTCCATGTTTGAGTGGTGGTGCCAAAGTACTGCCTGAGAAAAAAGCAGTGACGCCATTATTCATATGGTTTCGGAGCATTTCCGGCAACGGTGTATTAAACTTATTGACAGGTGTAGTGAGTATGAACAAGGGCTGCGCGAAGGGGGAGGGGGGGGGGGGGGGGGGGGGGTAGAAGTATCGGGATCATTCCATGTTTGAGTGGTGGTGCCAAAGTACTGCCTGAGAAAAAAGCAGTGACGCCATTATTCATATGGTTTCGGAGCATTTCCGGCAACGGTGTATTAAACTTATTGACAGGTGTAGTGAGTATGAACAAGGGCTGCGCGAAGGGGGAGGGAGGGGGAGGGGGGGGGGGGGGGGGGTAAAAGTATCGGGATCATTCCATGTATGAGTGGTGGTCCCAAGTACTGCCTGAGAAAAAAAGCAGTGACGCCATTATGTATATGGTTTCGGAGCATTTCCGGCAACGGTGTAGTAAACTTATTGACAGGTGTAGTGAGTATGAACAAGGGCTGCGCGAAGGGGGAGGGAGGGGGGAGGGGGGGTAGAACCATCGTGATCATTCCATGTATGAGTGGTAGCACCAAAGTACTGCCTGAGAAAAAAAAGCAGTGACGCCATTAACTATATGGTTTCGGAGCATTTCCGGCAACGGTGCAGTCAACTGCATTGAAAGGTGTATTGAGTATGAACAAGAGCTGCGCGAGAGAGGGGGGGGGGGGGGGGGTGTAGAAGTATCGGGATCATTCCATTTTTGAGTGGTAGCGCCAAAGTACTGCCTGAGAAAAAAGTGACGCCATTATTCATATGGTTTCGGAGCATTTCCGGCAACGGTGCAGTAAATTGCATTGAAAGGTGTATTGAGTATAAACAAAGGCTGCGCGAGGGGGAGCAGTCGGGATCATTACATGTTTCCCGAGTGGTGACGCCACAACACTGCCTGAATAAGGCAGTGGCGCCACAATTCATATGGTTTCGGAGCATTTCCGGCAACGGTGCAGTGAACTGAATTAAAAGGTGTATTGAAAATGGACGAGGGCTGCGCGGGGGAGGGAAGGGGGGGTCACTCCATATTTCCGAGCAGTAGCGCCACGGCCCTGCCACTGCCTTAAGAAAAAGGCAGTGGCGCCACTATTCATATGGTTTCGGAGCAATTCTGGCAACGGCGCAGTGAACTGCATTAAAAACGTATCGAAAGGGAACAAAAGGTATCAAAAGTGAACGAGGGCTGCGCGAGGGGTGGGGGGGGCAAAGGAATTCCTGCGCATTGAAATGTTTCAATGATAAGGAACAAGTACCTACTGCTATGTATCGTGAATCCTCAACTTCTTGCGGGTTTGACCATATTAGGCCACAGACTGTCCAAGCTTGCAATCTGGACCTACTCGTACTGATGGGTTCACTGATGGATAGTAGGCGGACGGGCAGTGGTACGCGGGCGCTGAAACGGTGGGCGCTGCCTCCTTCATACATACTATTAACAGGAACAACATCTTGTTGCGCTACCGGCAGCAGCAGTGACAGCCTGCCGCCCGCCCTGCAGCATCCCGCCGATGTACATTGCGCGCCTAATTTGACCCGACCAAGCTCCGCCCCCGTCAACCCCACTGAAACAAATAGAACAATTGACTTGCTATCCATGTAATTATCCATGTTGCCTGCGGTGAAGGAGATGAGTGATGGCGACATCTTTTGATGTCCTTCAAGGGACAACACAACATTATTGCCTAACATAAATACATGTCATGTGACGTACTGTGTTTGACACAGCGTACGTAATCGGCACACAGGCGCTCTTTTCATGCTTACAGACCCAAGGATCCGAAACCACTACCAACCGCCCCAGTGCACAACGGGACGGCCTAACCTGGAAAATTGAACGGGCGGACGATGCTGTACATGGCGTATTTAAACTAAGCGTGTCAATGCCTACAATTCTACATGTCCGCAGAAACAGTTCCTACTTTCCTTAACATACAAAAACATACACAATTCTACATGCACGTGTCACGGACCTGGTTTGCAATGTACGCGTGTCTGCCCGGGACTTACGCTGTGCTTGAAGAAACATCGCCGCAACTGGACGACAAGCCAGAGGAGAGAATTCGATAGAATTTGATGACAACGTACCGTGCAAGCAGAACCTGGTGGCTTTCTAACGACAACAGGACTGTCAGGCTAGTTCTCGCCGGAGGGGGGGGAGGGGGGTTGAGATGGACATATATATAATGGATTCGAGATCGATGTAGCGCCGCCTCAGGACGTGCTTGTGGTGTTGAGAAAAGATGGGAAGGTGGGGGGGAGGGCGGGGGGAGGGCATGACTGGTTGAGGCCACTCCTGATGGTCCGCATACATGAGCATCTGGGCTACATGGGATGCGGCGCGTGGCATGGAGCAGTGGGGCCACTGACGCCCCGGGGCTGAGGAGCGCTCTGTGCGCGCGATCAACCATGCCGTGTACTTTTTTCGAGTATAAGCACAACAAGTCAACAACCCATTGTGTAGCAACGCTGACATCCTACCACTTATTCATCTGCTAGAAGTACTGAGACGGCCCTGAAGACAATACATGTCACACTTGCATGCCTGGAATTCTGATCGATCTTTTCTTCATTACTAACACCGTGCATTAACCCGCGTTTCCGTAGCGTGACTTCCCTCTGCTACTGCGCAATGAAGCGACATGCCCTGTCCGGGTCCGCCGCGCATCAGCGGGGTGGTGCTGGTGCGGGCGAGCGCGTGGCAGGGCCGGCGGGCGCCGGGCTCGCACCTGCGGTGCCGCCGGTAATCACGCCGCACAGCGGCAAAGTACCACGCGAGCGCCGCCGCCAGCCCAAACCACGCGTGGACGGCGGCCTGCAGCGGCACGTAGGCGGCGACCGGCACGGGGGCGGCACCGGGAGGCCACACGCCTGCGGCCTCCCAGGCGTGCCGCGCCCCGAGGTGGCGGCCATCGATTATCCACACGCTGTGCCACAACCGGAGGAGGGTTGGGGGGCGTCAGACCGGTACGGTATTGCCAGGATGCATCGATGATGGCGATGAGCTCGAGGGGCACTGATAATGGCAAGGCGCGGGAGGGACGGCGCCGCTACCCGACTGAGAGGAGCACTCCGGCGGCGAAGAAAGCGTAGCCAGTGATGCGGTGCACCAAGGGGTAGTAGCGCCTCATGTGCGGGCTCAGCTGCACGCAAGCCGCGGCGCACCACAGGAAGCCGCCTGCGGGACGTTGGCACATGCCTGTCAGAGCTCTGCGCAGGCAAGATCATTCCTGGGCAGGCGGCGTGCGCTGCAGGCAAGGGAGGCATCCCCCCTGCGTGTGGCCGGACCATGCAGGTCCTCACCCTCTGACAGCGGTGTGGGGGGTGGGGCGTTGCCAACATGCCATGCTCGGCCCCTCCTCTGAACGACACCTCTCTTATACCGGAGTAGTATGCCTCTGGTGTCGCCGGCGAACTCTGATCAGCCACCAAGGGGGAAGCGGGGGGGGGGGGGGGGGGATAACAGTTCTATCCAAGCGTGGCTGTTCACTGGCGACTTGCCGGAATTATGGAGGGAGTCCATACACTCGCGACAGTGGTATTGAGGTGTTTTGAGCCTTGGCTGGCCACTATTTACTTCAACTCGCGGACAGTCGGGGTTAATCTGCTAGTCGCCACATCATTTCCGGCAATTTGGGGAGTAGTTCTTAACCCCGGACTACTTTTCCAACTGGCGGATTCAAAATAGAACCCAGTATGCAGGTATATACTCCGGGAGGACGAGGAGCATGATGGTGGTGGTCGTGTGCGCCGGGGGGAGGGGGGGGGGGGGGGGGGGGGGCTCTGCGGCCTGCCGCGTTGCCGACATGCGCAGCCTAACCCACCAAGGTGATGCGTGAGCTTGACAATGCCGTGTTTCCCTTCGTACTTCGTCACTATCTCCTGAATGACTTTACTGGCGGCTCCTTGCCGCGGGAGCACGCCCTCGAGCCACACCTCCGCGCCGCCGAGAGCGCCCAGCAGCCCGAGCGCGACTATCTCGAGCATCATTAGTGCGGACAGCGCCAGCGCGGGCCGCCGTAGGGCGTCGCTCTCCGGCAGCATTGCTCTCCCTGGGCGCCGCCACGGCGCAGGGGCTGCCGCGACTCTCAATAAGGGCCCCGAGGCAAGGCACGCCGATGCTGGGGCCGAGTGCCGGCGCAAGGGCAGCGCAGGTGTTATTGTTGATGACATCAGTGCTGATGGTACCCGTACGCAACTACTGCATTATTGTACAATGTCGCTAGGGTCTTCGTACTTTGGCACATATCCTGTGTTAGACCCAGGGTACCGCGGTACCCTGAATCCGCATTTTCTCTTTGTGAAATCCGCATTTTCCAGTGAAGTGCTACTGCGGTACATGAGCCCAAGATGTACGACACCCATATGCTGCCAAAGTACGGCACTTAGACTTCTTTTCCAGATTGCCTTTTTTAATGGAGCGGTGTCTAGCCTAGTCGACACCTAGCCAGCTGGTATAAATTGTTAGCCTCGGCTCCTGAAAATTCAGTCAACTGCTCTTCCCAGAAATGTTCCAACTCACCCCTTCCTTCTCGTGACAGTGCCACTCAGCCATCACCACGGCGACAACGACTACCTTTTCGTCCATCGCCCACGGCTCACAGCAACCCTTTGCCTTTCTTGCTAGCACCTTGCTTGCTGGCAGTCGACGTGACTCAACGCATGCGTGCCGACTCACGCCGACTCTTCCCCTAGTGACGGTGCCACTCAGCCATCGCTTCGACGATCTCCCTCCGACAAGTTTTTGGGCCCTCTCCTTTGGTTCGACGTCTTGCCCCGTGCTCGACGCCTGCCAGAGGCTTCAACCTGCGTGTATCTCGACCCTCGACAGCTTTCGACGCACGGTCGACGGCGACGTGCGACGAGATTTTCTTCCCACCCGCCCACCCCTATAGTTATACATCTTCCAGCACAAATGCGCCATCCTTCCAGAATGTCTGCCAGCATCACCACCGGCATAATGAACACCCCCCTAGCCAACCTGGCTCGGCAGAGTGCGATCAAGACGGACCCTGGCAGCGCCCCACCACCACCTGGCTTCCGTGATGATACCAGTTCCGACGACGCCTTCAGCATGGACGGTGCATCGAACAGTGACTCAGGTGACATCCAACATATCAAGCCGGATGCAGTGAAGCCGACGCTCGACCTCAAGAACGTCCCCATCTTGGACAACACCATCTCTACGCGAGACAACGTTCCAGCCATCAAGATCTCTCTCGGCAGCGCCGGCTACTTGGACACCACCAAGCGTAAAGGCACCCGTCATGAACAAATGATCCTCATGGCAGCACTGCGCCACGCAACCGCGAATTATCCCATGGCACTGGCCATCGTCAATATCATCAACATGGACTCCGGGAAGTGTGGATATGCAGCCTGGAAGGCCCTTCTTACTGAGCTCCACGGCTCGGCCATGGAGGAGCGCAAGCGCTTGGAGGAGGAGATCACAGCAGGCTAGCTCCCGAATTAGCCAGTTCGGGTGTATGTTCGGCGCTACTTGAACCTCGGGAATATGTTGAACGAAGCACATGGCCAGTGGACCTTCGAGTACGTGGCCACCAACTACCTCATCCTAGGCCTTCGCCCAGACTACGATCACATCGTCGACGCCACCATCTCGGCGGCCACTGTCAACGAGAAGCTGGCGACCATCATCAACACCGGACAGAACATGGAGGCGCGCAAGCGTCAGCGTCAGCAGCGCGTCCGCGCGTGCCCGCCAAACCTCAATTCCTACAACCCTAGGGAACCCGCAGCACACCACCAGGCCCAACGCCGTCTGCATACGGTGTGACCGTCTAGGCCATACCCAGCAACAGTGTATGGCCAGGCGCCATGCCAACGGCATGCGTATCGTGTATAACACCACGCCGACCAGCACCATGAATGACCCTCGCTATGACCGCCATCAGCGCGAACATGCGGAGCGTCGCGTCAACATAAGCTTATGGCAACAACCCGCGCGACAACTACAACCATCGGGCGCCGCCAGGTCAGCATTTCTACAGTAACAACCGCACCAATCAGGACAGGCTCCGGCGGCAGCACCGTTGGACCAACCAGGGCGGCAACGACGGCATGCAGCGCCATCAGCAGCCGGTCGGCTTCGTCTCCCCGGCCGGACATCAGAACTAGGGGCATCAGCAGGCCTACAACAACTCCAACCAGCAGCCGACAACACACCAGGAGTCCTACCCGTTCGTGGGTGTGTCCCCGTCGGCACAACACCACAGCAGCCTGCCCATCATGCTCACTTGCACCACCGCAGCCCCAGGAGGGGCGGCCACCGGAGCACAGGAGGGGGAGGGGGAGGACAACGCGGAGGATGACTTACATGACCCCTGGCACGTCCCCTACTCCGACTCTTATGACGACTTCGAGTCCCCGTTCTCACACCCATGGCGTGTCCATCACTTCCGCCCTCACCCCGACACCTTCACGATCTTCAATACCCCCGACATCCTCCCCGCTCGAACATTTAGTCCCATCCCTACCCCCTCGACCCCCCATTCACCTATACGACATCAATTGGCAACGTCCTCGACCCGTCCCCACCCCAACCCAACCCCTATGCCTCATCTCACCCACATTCCCGGCCTCGGCGGCGTTGGCGTCCCACGACCTTTGTTAGGGTTACCACCATAACCCTACCTGCATACCTATATCCGCACACCTATACAGTCATACTCGTACCACTCACTTCCTTGTACTAACGCAACTACTACATGCAACTAAGCTGTTGATCCGCCCACACACATATGCCGCGTGCTTGCCACACGTCATGCCCTCGTCAGCCGTTATGCCCCGATGACTCCCTGATGACTCCAAGCCTAGATTGCATATCCAAGCCTAATGCCTGCATGCGAACGGCTGCCAAGCCGATAGTTGTATAAAGCCGTGTACACCTCGGTACACTGTAACAAGATCCTTTGCTGCAAACCGCCTTTTCCTTCTCTATGCTAAAGTCTCTCACCTAAAGCTTACATTGGTTTCGCTGAGCTCTGGTTAAGATCCCCCGCTGCGTTTCCACTGCGCATGCCCGTCCCCCGCCGCGCCTGCCACTGCTGCCGGTCACCCCCCCCCCTCCCCGCACCTGCCATCGTGAACGACCAGCCTATCACTGCCGCCGCCGCCGCCGCTAACCAACGAAATACAGTTCGACACCGCCCGGTGGCCCATGTAATCCGGGCCGAGCTGGCCAAACCCACGACCCGCGCCCTAGCCACGGACATCATCCACGCATCGCCAGTGAACGTCACTTCGCCCCCCCTCCCCCCCCCCCCCCCCCCCCCCCCGGCCGCACGCTCCCCCACGCCGCCACGCATCCCACTGCCACTAACCCTCAGCACTGACCGAATATGACGGCATATGCGATGGATGTCGCCGAACGGGCGACTCCGTCAACAAATGCTCGTCGACGAGCAAGGCACAACAGTGGCACCAGACATTGGCTGCCAGAAGGCAGCTAAGGGAATTACCTAGCTGAACTCGCACCGCCTTCCCGGTTAACGACGGTTTGGGGCCAGCCTAGATTTGATTTCGAATTGAAAACCAATCGATAATTTGTCTGACTGGCCGTATTGTTCCCCATTCCCGAGACTATGCATGTTAGCTTGCCCCCAGTGAACGAGCTAACTCCTGAGAGCGCGGCCGAGCCATGCGTGCCGGTGTCTGCGCATGACGGGGCCTCCTCGTCAGGCCCGTTGCCTGTCGAGTCGACACACTCGTTGCCCTCGCACGAGCTGTGCCGGTTCCTGCTAGCATCTGCCTGCTTTGCCATCCCAGCTGACACAGCTGCTGCCACATGTTATCCGCAATAGCGAAACATGCTGCTACCCGAAAATATTGCCGACCCCCCTCCCCCGGCCCGGCACTGACAAAACCCAAACCTGCCTGGACAACTGCCTGCCACCACTGCTTCAGTCATCGTGACGACCCCACTTGCATCAACCTATACCCGTAGTTATTACTAATTAACGACTGGCGACTGACCTATCGACAACTGGTGTGAATTACAAACAGGGCACTGACCGAACGAATACTGGTGTGAATTACAAAAAGGGCAGTTCCCCAGAATTAGAAAATCAACACAGCAAGCCGCCTAAAAGCGGCCCGCATCCCGAACGACTACTGGTAGCGACTACAATTCGCTTATCGTTAAATGTTTTTCTTCTGCGTTACCACGGCCTATCCGAGTTTTTGTACGTGCGATAGTCAGTCTACTACATCAGATATCGGCCATACTGTGTTTATTCACCTCCCACATTACGCATTTGCGCCATGTATGATAAGTAAGGATTCGTGGTATGCTACTGTTCACGAGTTATAGTATCGACGAAATCACTGCTAAACATACCTACCCAGCATAATTAAAATATACTGGGGATTACAGCCACATGCCTGTCACATGCCACACCCATGCCATCAGTATCTCCCCCCGCTACAAATACAGGTAAGGATTAGCGACTACTAACTGTAGCGAGCAGCGCCTAGCGAGTTGAGTTACCTCGGGAAGTCCTAGCGCCCCATCTAGTTCAAAACCGCCTCATCCCCTATTACCCTGAAGACGCATATTTCGGCCACATCGCCACATCTGCCACTGACAACCTGCCTATGCCACCGACCAACTGGGTCGTCGATGCTTATCTTGCGGACATCACTGTCGATACGCAGGCCACCACCGCGCACAGCCACAGTATGCGGTCTGAACACGTCAAGGCTCTTGAGCTTGAGCCTGAAGGTAAGACACATGTGCCCAATAATATTGCCATCAGCCCCGCTTTGCAAATCGAAAAACGCTCTGGTAACGACCTATACGTCCGATAAGGATTACTACTATCAGGCATACTAATTTACTACCGTCAGGTACGGCTAAAACACACATTACCCGACCGTCCACACTGTTTTATAAAATGCTGTTAAACTCCGGCGGTGCGACACACTGTTTTGTAAATAACGCCTAGAGGTCCGCCTGCCCGCAAATATTCAATGATACTGGTATACCGGTACATGTACCGCGCCACTGGGAAATTATCAAATTATCCCGTACAGCCCTACACGTTACTACTGTACGGATGCCCGCCGCGGCCGTATTACGCCTCTAGCGTCTGAGTCCTGCACATCTCAGTTGCACATTTATAGCAGAGGTTAGTTTGACCAACTTGCAGAATAATTTCAACGTGTTCTCGTGTGTCATTTCTGATAATAACTACCTAGCCAATAGCTAAACTGCCGGCACCCAAATTACGCTTCCCGGCGGCCACACTGTCACCCATATCCGGCCGAACCCCGCTCTATTGATACACATGCCAACACCATTGATGCGATATACATGCCAACACCATGGCTTTACAAGAATTCCTGTGATGTCTTCTCTTACGCCGTAATTCGTGAGTGCGACGCAACGGACGCACTGTTGCTCAATCAATTAAATCGCGATTTTTCCGTTGTTTCCACCGAGTGATCTGCTCATTATGTACTATAACGAATTGAAATATTTATACTTAGACATATAAACAAGCATGCCAGCCGTTAAAATTCCCTTCAAGCGATAGCGCCCCGGCTTCAACTTCGAAATTCCATTGCTCTAAGATGCCCACCTACCGCCGGCAAAACACATTGCCACTCAGCACCTGCCGAATCAGGAAAAAACACACAACGCAATTAAGCGCCCTTTTAGACACAGAATTTATTGGGTAATCGCCTCCGCGCCTTATGCCGCACGTATCCCATTTGTCCGAACATGCAATGCTGGCATGCGCATTTGCATTGACTCCCGACAAATATATATAACCGCCGAATAAGATTCCCATTACCACACGCCACCATGCTCACAGTAGATATGCTATCCGGCTATATTGTATATATTCCGCCCTCGACAGAGTTTTAGGCTAACACCATCATGCAATCAAACATATACGGATGACCACACAGTATCGTTCAAAACTCAGTTCGCTCTAGTCGAATTCCAAGTCATGACATTTGAACCGTCCAATAGCCCATCGGCGATTCAACGCTTGATGCTGGGTAACGTTATTTTGCATCCGCATAACACCGCGTTTATTCCTGTCTAGTTTGACAACGTTTTGGTATTTGGTATCTCCCTCAATGAACACTACATACACCTGAAAACCACACTTGTTTTGCTTGCCAAACATCACATGCTGCTGCAACTGCCTTAACCAACAAGAATAGTTGGGCCATGACATAGCCAACGGAGCACGCGCCCTTCCAAACATTGTGGCCATTCGCAATTGACCCCCGAACCACAATTAACGGTTTTTTTGGAATGCGGGGCAAGGCCCCTTGCGTGGCGACCCGCCACCGACGCTACCGCTCCTTACCGCTGCGCCGATCCTCCAGCTGCCAACCTCTCCGGTCATCGACCATCTCTTTTCGCCATGCCATGGCCCCTCGGCATTTGAGGTAGAAGCTCTGGTAGAATACGGCTTCACCATCCACAAGATCACCGGCGCCGACCCATCAACCGAGGCTCGTACTATGTGGACACATCGGCTACATGTCATTAGCAACAAGTGTGCGGACCGTCTGCCCCCATCAGCATTTCAGGACTGTCATGCCAGGACCCCCATGGACGTCAACGACATCACCATCACGGATATGGAGCCCTTGCGCCCGGTCACCCTCATTGTGCCAGGCCCACCGTGTCAACCATGGTCACGCGCGGGTTCACGCATTGGCTGGCATGACCATCGCTCTCGGCCTTTGCTTCCGTCATCGGTTTCATCCGTTTCTACCTGACTACACAGCCCACACCAGTGCGCTATATTGTGGAGAATGTTCCAGGCGCGCTGGACTTCCATGAGATACTCTCGTCACTTGGAACATGCAACATCATGCGCGCGACCGCCTGCGGCTAGGCAGCTCACCGCGACACCCTCATGTGGACCAATATCGCCCACAAACAGAAATCCAGAACTGCGTCAACAACATCAACGAAATCGAGCTCACCGACCCCGGCCCCTGCGCGTGGGACCTCTGCCTCTCCGAGTTCCCCCACTTTACTCCGGTGGTGACAACCGACTACTCCAAAGTTCGTCGCCCGCTTCGGCTCATAGGCCTTTCGCATGCAGACCAACGGTCAGCCGGGCGTTGGCATGGTCTACGAACATGCATGATGGTCCATGGTCATGGGCAGACAACGGTAGATGGTGCGAACCCCCTGCATCTCTACGCGCTCGCGCCATGGGCTTCACCTTGGATGATCTGCCCACATCTCACCTTTCCGAGGCGGCACTGCGCAAACTTCTCGGCGGAGTCATCGATCTCAACGTCATGCGCAACTACATCAAGGCTGTCTCGGCCGCCGCCACTGCCCCACCAGTCATCAATGTATGCCACACGTCGCACGGCACCTCATCAACAGCGACGGGGAGGCATGGGTGCTCATCGACTCAGGCGCATCCTCTCACGTCAACGCCCACCGCACCAACTACATTTACTGCATGGATATTCCTATAGCGAAGCAATTTCTGGTGTGCGGTATCGGGCAACCGGAAGTCGGCATCGGCACCACACTGGCACCAACACTGGACATCACCGGCAGGCCACATATATAGTGGCACGATATTGTTACCATACTCCCAACATCACCTCCAATGTCGGTCTCACCAACATCAGCCGCCTCCTCAGCACCCATCATCTTAGCAAGCAGGGCTACTCCTACTTCAGCCGCCTTCTCAACAGCATGATCACCCCGGATGGCGCAGTCATCCACCTTCAGCCCTACCCCGGCACCACATGCATGCACGGCATCAAGCTCCTTCCCATCCGCCATTCCTCTCATGGGGTCATGCCGTTGCCATCTCCGACGGCTTCCTACTCCCTGTGGCACCTTCGACTTGGTCATCGCTGCGCACGACACATGGCACTCACCCAGCAGCACGCCATCGGCATCCCGAAACTCGGCTTAGCACCAGAGGCCATCTGCCCAGTATGCATCCAGGCTAAGTCCCACCAGCAGTCGGTCAACCGGCAGCCCTCCCCACGCGCGGCAGCACCATACGTGCTCGTGTTCATCGACGACTGGAAGGGACCTTGCCCTTCGGTCACTGGAGCGCAGCATGTCTTCGGCGTAGTGGATTCCTACACTGGCATGAAGGTAGGAATCACTATGCGCACCAAGGACGAGGCCGTCCGAGCCGTCCATCAACTTCATGCGGCAGTGCTCGGCATAGGTTACGCCATCCAACGCATACGTGCCGATCGCAGCGCGGTTAATACCGGCTCTCCGTTTCGTCAAGCACGCGCCGACCTCAACATCGCGTTGCAGTTTACCGCGTCTGACTCTCATCATCAGGCGGGGCTCGCGGAGCGCTCTTTTCGCACCATCGGCGAGTGTGCCCAACCCATGCTCTTCCACGCCGGCCTCGACCGCACCTTTTGGGATTGGGAGTATTTTCACGCCGTCTATCTCAGCAACCGTCAGAGGAGCTCGTCCGTCAACGCCATACCCTACACGCTGATGACCGGCCGCAAGCCCGACCTCACTGACCTGCATGTCTTCGGCTGCGTGGCCTCGGTCAACATCCCTGTGACTATGAGGGCAGCCAAGGGCAAAATGACACCGAAATCATGGCCGGGAATCTACGTTGGCCACCATGA
>VCJN01002824.1:0-65656 GCA_006384855.1 Tetraselmis striata
CCTCCACCGTGCAGCTCAAGCTGGGCATGCGAGTAGGGTGGACTGCAATGCACTGCTCGAGGCTCTCCGACTCGGTGGTGCAGATGGTCAGCAGCCTCAGCACGGACGACGCCCCTGCGGAGCAGCATCCAAAAAGGGCAACGCAACACGGTGAGACACATGCCCTGATGGAGTGGAATACAAGACAAACACCTGTGCATACTAATAAAACATAATCATCAGCAATAAATTCTAAATTTAAGCAGAGGCATCTCCTAGTTCAGCCATAATAAATGGTATTAGGAGAATAGGCCAACATGCGGGAGAGTATATTTTAGCTCAGCCGACGAAAGGAGTGGATTGTACTTTCTCTGAACTTTGTACTTTCTCTTGACGTGTCTCTATGGAAGCAAACACCGCAAGTGGATTGTGTTTGCAGGCAGGCAATGCAGCGGGAGGGGAGTCCAGGCCCACCTGCGAGGCTCATGTGCGAGGCCGCCTGGAGGCCGGCCACCTCCACGGTGCTGGCCCGCGCGCGTCCATGGCAAACTCACTCCCGCTGCCCTGCAGCGCCGTACACTCCATGCGGACCTTCACGGCCAGCCGGTCGCTGGCGCCAGTGGGGTTGTTCCACCTGAATGCAGATGTGGGTCTCAGCTTAGCCTCCAGAGGAAGACAGCAAAACATGGGATGGAGCTTCCCCTGTTGGGTAGCGCTATCCCCCCTCCCCCCCCCCTCCACACCACACACACACACAAACACAAACAACTACACAAGCTGGCTGGCTGTAGAGGGTCGCAGGGTTGGTTTGCCGCAAAGCGGCGCTGACTACCATATCCCCGTCGAGTGGCAGTGGGGGGAAGAACGGGTTAGGGGAGGCGGGGGGGGGGGGGGGGGGGCACCTGTCTGTCATGGTCAGCTGAAACGGCGGGATGGGGGCGCCCAGTTGGAGCGCCATGCTGAGGGCGGCCTCCCCAGTAGCCTCGTCCAGCGCCTCCTCGAAGGGGTGACCCGGGCAGACCGCCAGCGCGGCAGGCAGGCCGGGGCGCACGCTGAGCTCCAGCAGCGCGGGCGCCACGTCCGGCAGCTCCCCCGTGCCGCCCACCACCCGCAGCAGCACCACCACGTCCGCGGCGCGCACGCGGCGGGCGGCCGGCCTGCACGCCACCCTGGCTGGGCTCCACCGAGCGCTGCGTGCTGCGCTGCCGTCCTGGTCAAAGATGGACAACCCCGAAGCAGGGAGCTCTCCGGCCCCACCAGGCGCAGCCCCCGGATGGTCATGCCCCCGGACGGCAGCCGCTCCGCAACCTTCCCACTCCGTCATCACGTCTGGGATGGGCTTCATGTCCTGCCTGCGACCCATGCCGCCGCTCAATCGGGCTGCAAAGGCCCCAAGTGGCACAGGCAGGACGCAGGGGGGGAGAAAAAAACAGAAGGGGGGGGGGGGGGGGGGGGGCAAGAGCATACCCTTGGACGGCCATGAGACAGAGAGGTCCACACTGTGCTCATCGGTGAGCGGCACCGTTGGTTGCCGGCGTCGTCCGTCAGCGTCAACGTCACGGGCGGCAGCGGCTCCCCCATGTGCAGCTCGTTCTGCATGGCAAACGCTCGCCCCTCCCCCTGCCGCCACCAGCGGCGCAGCTAGCCGGTGAGCGGTCGGGCGCCACCGCCATGTCCGTCGTACATACAGCGCCGCCTTCACGCGCCGCAGGCCGTACCTGAATTTGGACGCCAGTGGGCGGCCCTGGCGCCACCTCGAGTTGCACCGTGTGGCACAGCGCGACGCCGGAGGGGAGGTCGGGCGTGAGGCGGTACTCCAGCTCGTACGTGCCGGCGCGGGTCAGCGCCTGCTGGACCCTCTGGAAGACAAAGGCCTCCTTGTTGGGCTGCTTGTTGAACACCTCCAGCAGCTCCTCCCGGGCCGGCGGTGCTTCGGCGGCTCCCAAACTGTTCTGCGCCTTGCCCTTGCCCTTCTGCCTCTGCAGCACGTGCGCCCCCACGCAGCACCGTGTCAGCTGCATAGGAAGGAGACGGGGGGGGGGGGGGGGGAGAGGCGGGGGGGGGGGGGGGGGGGGGGGGGCAAGGGACATTGCGCTCACAGGGTCAGGCCGCTGTCACCTTTCTTCAAGGGGGCGGCCTGCCTCCTCTGGCCGGTTCTCCTATCCATGTCGGCGTCAACCGGGTCTCTGGCAGGCTGGCCGCCGGCAGGAAATAGAGAGTCTGTTGACAGTGGGCGGCAGGACATGACGGCATCGGGTCAGTTTAAGAGGACAGCGTAAGAGGAAGAGGGGAGAGGGGGGGGGGGGGTGGGGTAATCAGAGCCGGAAAAGTACGGCAGTCCTTGCGTCGCAATTAACATTTATGCGTTCTATATATATAATCAACACTGTTGTTAGAACAGTGTAAGCGATACAATTGTGCACACAAATATAATACAAATAGTAGGGGAGCAGCACCTGAGTCACCGCTAGCGAACGCCGCTGGCCTGCCATGTAGGCGGAGGTGATCCTGGCGCCAGCCTGGCTCAACACAGTGATGCTCGTCTCCGGGATGGTGTCGCCCGCAGCAAAGGGCACCGCCGCGGCGCCTTTGCCGGCCGACAGCCGCATCGGGTCGACGCAGAGCTTGGCCGGCAATCTTGGACAGCTCGCGCGCCGCAGTGCTCTTCGGCCTCCTCCTCCGTCAGCACCTCCTCGATGCGGCGTAGCTGGTGGCTGAAGGTGGCGTCCTGCACCCGGCAGGGCGCCAGCGACACATAGATACAAACAAGTCAAACAATGCGATGTCAACCGCCTGCGCAGCTCACATCATTGCCAGGAGGGACTGGTCCTGTAGGCGCGTAGTAGGGGTGGTGGCCTCGGGCAGCAGAGGCGCATTGACTCTTGCAGAGTGACCCCTCAGCATCGCTTCACACTCGGCGATGGGTATTGGGCCCAATGCCAGGGCTTGAGGAAAAGGCAAAGGCTGCGCTTGAACGGCAAAAACAACCTTGTAACCCTATGCACAAACGGTCGGTGCACCGACTGGCATGTTCCGCGGCGGCTGGCGCGCCTCACCCCAGCCGCAGCACAGGGGCTTACCTTGCCGAAGACCTCCTCAGGCAGAGGCGCCACTTGCACCAGCCCATTGCTGTAGCAGCCCTCGCCGTGGGCAATCTGCCCGATGCGGAAGTGCACCACGCGGCCAATCACGATCGGCCGGGTGGCCAGCCGCACACGTTGCCCTGCCGAGCCGCGCCGCAGGAGCGCTGTCAGAAGCACCCAAGGGGGGTGCCGGAGCCTTTTACCCTGCCACATGTCAAAGCCAGGCAGGAGGGCAGGACGCGTTGAGGCGAGCAGTGTGTCCCTCCTACCGAGCAGATGATGCGCGAGTTGTCCGTTATGTTGTGGAACAGGGTGACGTTCTCGCCGTAAGCCTTACGTGCAGCAGCCTGGGGGGTCGGCAGCCGGGAGAATCAGGAAGAGCGAAGAAAGGGAAGTGAGAGGGCAAAGTGGAAGCCTCCATGCAGATGTTGGCCTGTGTCGCCCAGGTGGGCGGCACGCCCTGCAGGGTCACCTGCTCCTGGCTGCTCGCCATGCTCTCGAAGCGGATGTTCTTGTCTAGGTTCTGGTGCGCTGTGGTGAGCCACTCCCGGAAGCGGCGCTCCAGGTTGCGGTCCATCGGGAGCGCGCCCGCCAGGAGATCCTACACAGTCGACGTCACCTGCTGCGTTAATGGCCAGCTGTGTTAATGACCACTACGCCGCAAGGGAATGGGTGGGGGTGTAGCAGCCCGCCTGCAGGTTGTCGCGAAAGTTGAGCTTGTTCCGGTCACCAGAAAGTTTGGCCCGAAGAACAGCGCGCCCCTGCGTGCGGAGCCAGGTCAAAGCAGCAGCTCCTAGTAATAGTCCAAGCATTGTGTGTGTGTGTGTGTGTGTGTGTGTGTGTATCTTTGCAAACGAAGAAGAAAGTTATGTATATCAGCAGGGCCGCGCAGACAGCTGAGCCATCGACTCTGCCAGAATTCGCGGTATTGAGAGGACTCAAGTGCGTGTCTCTGCAACCCTTCCCCGTAGCCCTCAAGTGGTGGCCTCACCGCAGACGTGAAAACACTTCGTCCGGCAAGATGTCCCGCGCCGCCGCGCTCCTCTTTGCGCGCGTCGCCTCGATGAAGGGCAGGCTCTCGATGCGGGTCGCCGGGATCAGCCGCCCTGCCAGAAGGTGGATAGTAACGGGTCCGACCCTTCTCCTGGCGGCGCCGTCCTCTGGTTTGTATTGGAGAAGAGGGGGCGTCGGGTGGGGGGGGGGGTGGGGGGGGGGGTCAGGAAGGGCGTGTCGTCTAGCATGGTCAGGCAGGTGGGAAGCAGCAGGCAACGCTTGTGTACCGTCGGCGCCTTCATCGCCATCAACACATTCTGCCGGGAGCAGCGGCGCAGCCTGCGAACACTGCGCCTTCCCCTGCCGCGGCAAGGGGACAGTATGAACAAAGGTCAGACAAAGCAGGGGACCCGGAGCGGGGGGCAGGACGGGTGGCGGACGGGCAGCGGCAACGGGCATGCTGGCCACCGCGCACCTGCGTGAGTGGCGCGCCATCCGGGGACCTCTGCTGCTGCGTCAGCGTGAACACGTCGGCCGACTTCTTCACCAGTGACTTGTCCGCCGGCAGAGACTCCGCGCCGTTCTCGTAAGGGAAATAGTACAGCACGCCATCCACCACGCCTGCGACGCACATGCCCAGCCGCTACTCAGCAAAATGCTGCACCCCCAGTCAGCGGCCTCAGCAGCCACAGAGCGATGAGTGCGGGTGGGTGTGGGCGTGCGGGCAACGGAGGGTGCTGGACGCACCCTTGTCGGGCACATGAAGCGAAAACTTGAACTCGGCCTTCTTTTTGCGTAGGTACAGCGACTCCATGTCTGTGTCGACCTGGCGGGCCAATAGGAGCGCCCCCAGGGTGGTTGGGTGTGCACAGTTAGCACAGGGGAGGGCAGCTGGTTGTGCGGTAAAGTCGCGGGGTGGGGGAACACCACACCTCTTTGAGGTCCTGTGTCCACAGCACGGTCTCCAGGTCGCGTGAGTAGTGCACGTACTGCAGCGTGATGTGCGGCAGCAGCTGCCCACCTGGCAGTGCCCGAGACTGTGGCACGGGGCGTGGCAGTTAGCGGTGGCAGTTAGTGATTGGCGTGAGGGACCCCCCTTTCCCCCCTCCCCAACAACAACAAATAAAAAAACAACTATAATGCAAACTACGGGTACTTGTACGCGATCAATCTCTGTTGAATCATTGTCAGAAGAAAAACAAATCAATACGCCTACTGGCAGTTGAAGGCAGGTCTTTCCCGTACGCTTGTTTCAAAATGGGCAAGCATTGTTGTGGTGGTAGTGATGGTGGCGGTGCGAGGAGAGCCGACCTGCTGCGAGGCGCCGCTGGGGGACAGGTTGCCGGTGGAGCCGTGCAGGTAGTAGTGGTACAGGTGGGCCAGCTCGTCGCAGAGGCGCGCCCCATGGTCGCTGTCTGCGATCATTTCTGTGATGCTGTCCTTCAGCATGCCAACCGTCACCCTGGGCAGCACAGCGGGAGTGGGGGGGGGGGGGGGGGATGCTCAGCCACGTGCTGGCACAGGAGCTCCATTCATGGCGCAGGTTGCACAATAGCCCGGGGGGGGGAGTCATGGGGGGAGGGCCATACCTGGTGAAGCTGGAAGGGCCCTCCCCTCCAATTGCACCCATTTTGCGGAGGCTGGGCACCGCCTGCTCCAGCTCCGACAGGCTCGAGGCGTCCCCCGGGTTGCGATGCACCAGGTCCTCCTCATACACAGGCTGCATGCACCCGCGTGACAGCAGCGCGCTCAGCCTGACAGCCTTTGGGGTCCACCTGCCTCTCCCAAGGGGTTGGGTATATATTATGCCCGGAGGGGAGGATGGGGGAGGGGGGAGGGAGGGGGGGCACCTGGCCATCGCGGGTAGCGCTGCTCCAGGTTATCAGCCCGAAGGCAGAGCTCGTGCACAAAGCAGCTGTCTGCCGACTTGGTCTGCACCTTCACAAAGCGACCCATGAAGAAGGACGCATTCTTGGAGCCCACCTGCGCACCGCCGTGCGAGCTGCTGGTTAGGCGCCTGCGCTGGGCGCGGAGCACCCCGATTTCGGCTGGCACGGCTGCCCAAATATGAGAAGCGGTGTGGTGGATTCTGCACCGACTGTTTCATGGATATCAACCGCAACAGTGTCGGCGCGAAGCATCTTGAGTATGATGGTGGCGAGTGCATAAAGCACATCCGCCATGCCCTCTGACAACTCGGGATGATTACTGACGAACAAATAGACAGGGGGAGGGGCCGGGGGAGTTGAGGGGATAGATGGGATGTTTCGGCGTCACCCCAAAGTATGACAGCTCGCCGCTGACGTAGCGCTCCGCAGGCGGCGGCTCGCGCTGCGTGCCCCTGCCCACCGCCTGCGAGGGTGTGATATCCACAGTGGCCGCCGCCTGGCGGTCCGCCACCGCCAGGTTCATGACGGCCCACTGGCCGAGCTCCGCCGCGGTCATGCCGCGCCCGTTGTCCCACACGCTAATGAAGGCGCCTCCGCGGGCTGCCCACCAGGAAGGTCACCTCCACATCGCGCTGCACCCCCCGGCAAGTGGTTCTGCGCGTCGCCTGCAGCGAGTGTCCACCAGCTCCGCAGATCGCGTACGGCCAGCGGGTGCTGACCCTGGGCAGGCAGGGACAGGGCGTGTGGGGGAGGACAGCCTGAGCACCACGAGTTCCCTTGCAGGCGCTGGATGCTTGCTGCGTAGGTGGTCATAACACCCCCATGAGATTGCAGCATTCCTTCCTCTTTTCTGCCCCCTGTGTGTTTTCCTTTCTGCCCCCTGTGCTTCTTCTTTTCTGCCCCCTGCGTTGATGGGGGATGGCGCGGCGTTCGTAGGCGCCTAACGTATGCACATGCTCCGTGAGGGCGAGGTCCCCTCTTGGCTGCCTAGCTGGGCATCGCACCTTGTCCGCAAAGTACTCATAGTCACCCGCGTGCGTTAGCGTCTTTGGTGCGGCACAAAGTTTTATGCGCTCCTGCGCGCAAGCCAGCCAGCCAGGCAGACATTTAGCAAGCAATCAGTGAGTGAGCTGCCAGGTCGTGGCCGCCCCGCCTGCTCCGCATGGGCCGCCACCGCACCTTGACAGAGCCGTCCAGCAGCGTCTGGTCCGCAGAAGACACCACGAACAGCAGCTCCCCCTCTGTGAGCGTGGCTAGCTCAGAGTCGCAGGTGATGGTCGCCGAGGAAGTGGCGAAGCTGAAGGCCTGTCAATGCGAGGGGGAAGGGGGGGGGGGGGGGGGGCTAAGGTCTGGGTTCCCCGTACCAGGCAGACAATAGCCTGCGGCCGCCAGCCGCTGATACGAAATGACGACAGAGTTCTGGACCCCTTGACGAAGAGCATGGCTGGGCGCACCTCGGCGTCCAGAAGCGGCGCAAAAGCCTCCCTGGCGGCTGTGCGCAGCTGCTCCACGCTCTCCCCGCGCACGCGGCGCTCCTGCCCCCGACACTGCAGTCGAGCCTCCACCATCCTGTCGCCGCCCCGAGCACAACCGCCGAGGCGCCTGCCGGCCTACCTGGGACCGCCAAGATTCACGAACGCGCTGTATTCAGAGCTTCCTGGCGTCGACCACGGCAGCCAACCTCACGTCTCTTCGTGACCCCTCCCCCTCCCGCCGGGCTCCCCTCTCTGGCCAGTAGCAAGGCCCACGCCCCCGCCCCGCTCTCTCTCGGCCGCACCGTCACACTTGCCGCCCCCCAGGCCGAAGCGCCACCGCAGCTTCCCCTCACTGCTCCACGTGGCCCTCTCCTGAGTCCGCTGCTTGCCGGTTGCGCCTTGACGCCGTGTTGCTGCCGCGATGTCTCGGGTCGGGCAGTGCGCTGTGCCCAGCTATTTTTGTGGCCGTGATGTGCATGAAGGTGGCGCGGAGCAGTACTGTAATGGGTAATGATGGCTACCGGACCAGTAATGACCAGCCTACGGGGCATTTTACTGTATTCGGTACTGGTACGATCTTTGATGGGTACGCGGGCGCGGTCGGTCCTGGCAGCAGTATAATGTACCAAGACGACTACTGTACGAGCATTATATGGATTTACTGAGTATAGTATCTCCATATTTCGTTTTATTGCCGTGGTAATACGTCTGGAATATATTGTATCAGGAAATGTTTTGTGTAGTATGGGCGCTGCGGGGCGGTCACATCAGCGTACCTGTAGCGCTATGATGCCGCGATGTCTGTCAGATGCGTTGGCTCGATTTTTCAAAAATTCAAATTCATATATCCATCACTAACAGCGACTACAGGGACTAAACTACGGGTTTCTACATGGCCGTTAACTCGCGTACCAGTACGACTAAAGCGCCTTTGTACCTACACGAGGACTGTACTATCTGCTGTACTAAGCTGTACTAAGCTGCTGTACTATCGCGCATGTTGGTCATGGTCGCATGATATTAAATAATGTGTATCCAGCATATATATCATCACTACTGCTAATGCTACGGACATAATCCTGCATGTACATATAAATATACATTGGGATATATATGGTATATATTGTGTTTATTTATGTAAATACACGGAAATGTAATACGTAATGTGTATATACACACGTATTACGTATTACATGCATGTACCTTATACATCCTTATACATATACATTATATAGGTTGTGTTTCATTATGTATATAAGAAAATGTAATACATAATGTGTATATACACACGTAAGTATACTATAACTGCTCGTACTCCTAAATGTTTATTACATATTTTATACACACAACTTAGTCGTCGAAATAGGCTCTGTGGTATAGTCATAAGTAGGTTGTACTACCATATATGTAGCTACTACCATTAGTTAGATACAGATACAATGAGTATGCAAGGAATCCAGAAGCGGCAGTTGTCATCAATATGTGTAGTTACAGGGAAATAGTAATTTACCCATAGTAAGCTGATTCATTTGACAGCCACTGCCCTCTGCTATTCAGGTAAGCAGCAAACAGCTTAAAAAGATTGGCAGACTCATCTATATTCTCGCATGCATAGATAATAGGCCATCATTACAAATATTCACCCCAATATATATTCATGCATACCCTACCCATGTGTCCCACATCTGTGTATGATAGTACTGATAGCACGGTTACTGTTGTAGTGCAGTGCCCTGATGCTGTCGTAATGATTCGGAAGCCTTGTATGGCACACTGCCGCTGCAGCTGCTGCTGCTGCTGATGGTGATGATGACAGTGATGATGTTGTCGCTCTAGCTAGGACAACAAACAGTTGCTTTGGATGGCAACGATGAGATCAAGGAGAAGGGACGTACATTCCAACAGTGACTGCCGGACTGAAAAGCTGGCAGCTGATGTTTTGTAGGATGCAAGCGCCGGCCCATGGTGGTGCCGCTGATGGATGGGTGACAGCAGATATTTTACATGATAGGTATAGCGGCCAGGAAACATGCAGATGGCAGGGACCGCGCTGAGATGAACTGCCGGAAAGCCCTCTAGGAGAAATACCGCTGGTTCTCACGCCTAATGGCATCCTCCTCGCCAGGCTCAAAGTCGTTGGGGATGCCAAAGTGCGCTCGGATCTCCGCTGGCGCCTTGCCCCGCATTGCATCGCCCACAGCCCGGAAGCACAGCGTCATCAGGGGCTCCGCATGCAGGAAATTGGCAGCCAGCAGCAGGTCGTGAAGATCGTCCGCATTAAGCGGGGCCAGATAGGCGGCCTCCCATGCGGCACGTTCTTTGGCTGCGGCCGCTGCCGCCGCCGCACCGCTGCCATCTGCGCCACGCGCAGCCGCCTCGTGCGCGCCCCACTGCCGGCAGAACTCGGCAACACGGCCCAGCTCCCGCCCGTGCACGCTCGGCAGCGGCACCGCCTGCCTTGGCGAGCAACACATCGCGTATCTCAGGCACACCCTGGGTGCCATGTCAACGGTAAAGCCTCCCATGCATGCGGTCCATGCCCACCGACACGGCTTTTAGGGTTTTAAGTTTTAGGGCTTAAGTTTAGAGTTTTAGGGTGCCCCCCCAACCCTCCGTGTCTGCCTGCCCGGGGGCTCCCACCAAAGAGTCACCCCAGGCAGAGCTAGCTCCCTGCGTGCAGCTCGCTGCGCCTGACCCGCAGCTGCTGTGCCGGAGGTCCAGGCCGAGATTGAGGTGGATGCCTGGACAGGTATGGAGGGGGCGGCGGCGGCGGGGGCCTGGGTGGGCGGGCGGCGGGGGCCTGGGGGGGGGGCAGGTTCCGCGGCGCACCTCCTCGGCGCCGCACTCCCCTATCAGCCCCTCAAGTACGGGCGACAGCCTCGTCAGCGCCTCCCGATTCACTTCATGCGTCACGCCGTCGGCGCTGCGCAACCGCACGATGTCACTCCCGAGCGAGGGCTGCGACGGGGCCGCCATGCTGCAGGGTTCCGTCGCCCAATGCCAGACTAAACACGCACGCTCGAGCAGGCCGAAGCCTGCTGCTGCTCCGCGACAGACTTGCCGATGACGACAGCTAGCCCGACGGCGCTGCTAGCGTAGAGCGCGAAAGCGCTGTCGTCAAGTGGCCAAGCTAGCAACAACTCAGCAAGCGTGCAAGCAACAACAGCGCAGGAATTCACAGTCGCTTCCGGTACGACAATGGTGTGACCTTGGAGTTGGCCGTCGCGTCATCCCGATGAAGCACTCTTGCGGTTCTATTCCATATCGCCTCAGCAGCACGCATTAGCGCGGAGCGCCGCGCAGTATCCTACCACGACGGTACGAGTAGCGACTAATTGGAATCTACCAGCTATTGCATAGCGACGATATCCTTGCCCGTACCGCGTACTTCTATTATTATTTCAGCAGGGATCAGGTCAGGATATTATATAGTCGCTAGCGAATGCAGCGCGAGTTTAATTAATGAAGGATAGTAATAAAATCGTGAAGCACAAGTACCTGTACCCTGTACCCGGTTTACCCAAGGAGGCACGATTTGCCAAAGAATGTCAGCTCGCTTACATTGGAGGCTAAGACGAGAACCACAGGCTTGGCCTGGGTGTCTCCTAGCGCAGAAAGATGGCTGTGGGTGGGTGGGTGCGCGAGCCGGTTGAGGCGAGCGCAAAGCAGAGAGTGCCGGTGCCCGAGGGCGGATCCCTCAGGTCGTGGTGCTGGTGCGGGCCGGCAGGCCCCAGTCCGTGCGCCGACCGCGGGGATCGTGCGCAGTACAACATTGCTAAGTACTGTAAACCTCTAGATGACTACATCTGACCATTTACCCAAGGAGGCACGATTTGCCAGAGAAGAAAGCCAAAGGCTTGCACAGGTAGCGAAGTGTAGCGGCCGGACGGGGACGAGCTAGCAGCAGAAACGCAGCATAGCAGCTCGCTGCCGAGGCCGCGCCTTTGCGCAACCTGTGCGATGCCCACACGACACTGGGGGGCGGCTGGGCGCCCGCCGCCAGGCGGGCGTCCCGCAGCCAGTCAGTGGGAGTGGCTGAAAAGGACCAAGCGGCGGAAGGCTCCAGCGGGGAGACGCTCCAAAACTTGGTCGGCAGGCCGGCGCCGGAGAGAGGTCGGCAAGAAGGTGGGGCTCGGCCGCCATCGACACCGTCCAGGGCGCTCCAGAGCCCGGGCGCGGGCGCCGTGCGCGGGACGGGCGGCCCAGGTACTGTACACTGTACTGCAGTGACGGCCGTACCGCCAGGGATTGGCCGCAGGCCTTAGCATAACAGCGAAGATACTGGTACTTGTCGTACGCTGTCAGACCCCGCTGCTCCGCGAGGCCGCGGGCGGCGGTGTCGTCGGTCAGAATCCACAAGCGAGGCTCGTCGCCGTCGCGTGGGGGTGGCTCCAGACCGGAAAGGGGGACTTGACCGAAGTAGGCGTAGTCGACGTACTCGAGCTCGGTGTCGAGTGCGTCCAGCTCAGCAGGAAGGGGCTCTTGCGCTCCTTGCTCACCACCCCCGGGCGCAGGCGCGCCCGCGGGAATGGCTGGCTGGGTGCCTTCGGGAGGAGGCGATAGCACGGGAGGAGCCAGTCGAGCGAGTAAGGCGGCCGTAGCCGCCTCGAACTGCCCGGCCAGCCGCTTCTCCAGGGCTATTGCTTGGGCCGTCAGGCGTTTTGCCAATTTGGTGTCGTCGCCGGTCAGAATCCACAAGCGAGGCTCGTCGCCGTCGCGTGGGGGTGGCTCCAGACCGGAAGGGGGGACTTGACCGAAGTAGGCGAAGTCGACGTACTCGAGCTCGGTGTCGAGTGCGTCTAGCTCAGCAGGAAGGGGCTCTTGCGCCCCTTGCTCACCACCCTCGGGCGTAGGCGCGCCCGCGGGAATGGCTGGCTGGGTGCCTTTGGGAGGAGGCGATAGCACGGGAGGGGCCAGTCGAGCGAGTAAGGCGGCCGTAGCCGCCTCGAACTGCCCGGCCAGCCGCTTCTCCAGGGCTATTGCTTGGGCCGTCAGGCGTTTCTCCAATTCCGCGATGGATGCCGCAGTGGCGCCGCCCGGGGCGTCGTCGACTAGGGCGTCTTCCGGTACAGGACGCGGGGGCATCCTGCTGTCGCGGGGTGGGGAAGGTGTAGCGTCTCGGGAGGCTGAGGCTCGGGTCCGAGTCGGCATAGAGTAAGCTGACACTCTGCTCGACTGCTAGAGTCGAGACTGCTTGCGCGAGCCGGTTGAGGCGAGCGCAAAGCAGAGAGTGCCGGTGCCCGAGGGCGGATCCCTCAGGTCGTGGTGCTGGTGCGGGCCGGCAGGCCCCAGTCCGTGCGCCGACCGCGGGGATCGTGCGCAGTACAACATTGCTAAGTACTGTAAACCTCTAGATGACTACATCTGACCATATAATTTACCCTGGTATCATCCCCACAGTCTATGCGGCCGCCTCCGCCGCCGTGCGGCTTCTCCAACCCTGTACCTCCATACTTGTCTATCCGTAGCGCGACCGCCGGAGGTATAACGGTAGTAGCACGCGGCCTTGCTGTCGCTGCCAACTCAGCTGCGCGTCGAAGGACCTGCGAGACAGCGACAGCTGCACCCTTCGCGTGGCAGTCTATACACACCCTGCCCGCGGCGGCTTCCGGTGGGGGTGCAGCATGGCGGACGAGATGGACTTCCTGGAGCTGGTGAGCTCGCTCTCCTCCCCCTCCACCGTCCCCTCTTCTCCCCCCTCTGCCGCCCTCTGCTGCGAACTCATCAAATTTACGCGGGCCTCTCGTGGCCGTGGCAGGTGATTGCGTCGGAGCGCGTGGCGGCGTGGATAGACGTGATGCACCTGGGGACAGACAAAGTCAGGTGAGGTGTGCGACCTGAGGCGCCGATCGCAGTGGTGCCTGAGGCGGCAATCCAGGCGCGCTGACTTGGGGGCGCGCAGGTGCCGCAAGGCGCTGATGGAGCTGGCTGAGGCGACGGACAGCAGCGCGCCTTATGCTGAAGAGGTGGCCGGCCTGAGCCTTCGCTTTCCAACTAGCTCCCAGACTGCCCCCCCCCCCCCCCCTTCCTGCGATTGATGTGCTCCTGGTCAAACTGTTGGTTCCCTGTGCTTTCGATAGGCTCGACAGGCGGGCGCGCCCAACGTCCTGTCGCCCCTGTTGAAGATGTTCCTGGGTGAGGCGAGCTTGGTGGGTGTGAGGGGGCAAGATGCTCGGGCTGTGTGGTTATCATGCAGCGGCTTGAGGGCACCGGGAGGTGTCCATCTAGCTGCATGGGTGCTGCGGTGGCACCTCAGCGCTGGCTTCAAGTGCAGCCATAAGGATGCCGAGAGCTGGGTATGGGGTACGGGCAACTGGATGTGCGGCTGACAGCGGAGGGCTGCTGTTGTCAGATGATGATGAGGCGCTCTCTGCCATTTCGCGGACGATTTCCGCCTGTGCTGGCGTCCTCGCAGCGACTGCCAAGGTGCAGGGCTTGCCTCGCTGCTTGGGCTCGGGGAGAAGGCTCCCCTGATTGCCGCATGGGGCTCCGACCCCGACTGACCTCCTGCGGCGCGGCAGGAGCGGGAGTACTGCGTGGAGGGGCATGCCATCCGCATCCACGAGGGCCTCCTGGGCGATGGCGTGGGCACCCGCGTCTGGGCGGTAGCGACCACGCTGTGCCGGCAAGTGCCTCCTGGTCATCTCCCTTGTACCTCTTGGGCCCACCGGAATGGGGAGGGGGGGGGGGGGGGGGGGGGGGAGGGGGGGGGACTCAAGCCTGAACACAAGACTGTCCAACCTGGCTCACCACGCAGCACCACCGCTCAGTACAGCCTCTCACCTGCCGCAGGGAGCTCGCCGCGTACCCGGACATCGTGGCAGGGAAGGAGGTACTGGAGATTGGGAGGTGTGCCCCCCCCCCCCATCAGCCCGGCTTCCCATGCTCGGCCGGCACATCCCTGACTGGCTGCGCTGCCCCAGCCTGCCTGTGCTCCATGCATGCCACAGGAAACGGCAGGCAGACACGGGCGGCTGCCTCACTCTGAGAATGCCCGCCTCATTGTTCCCATGCAGTGGCTGCGGGCTGACGGGCATATTCGCCGCCAAGCTGGGTGCCCAGCGGGTAACGACGGCTCACCTGCCCCCCCTCCCCCCCTCCCTCTCCTGCTCCCCTCTACCCCACCTCTTCGCTCGCTCTGTACTATTGAGTGTTAGCCAGACAACCACGCTCTGCTTGCTTCTCTGCTTGGAGGCCAATATTATCACCCAAAGGGTGCACCACCGCGTGCTATCACTGTATTTCGAGCCCATTCTGTATACTTTTCCACAAAGTTTACGATCACAATAACCATACCAGTGTAATATTGTACAGAAGGATGATGTCCACCAATGCGATATACTTTTCCACTAAATATGCATTCATTACGGTAGGGGACGGCATTGCATCTGCGTCATTTCTTTTGAGAGCGCCGTGCATGGAAATCAGACACGCCGACCACCTTACACCTCCGTAAGCTGTGCACATAATAGTCCACCAAGTTGGGGTTTTCTAGTGTTTTTAACCCTTCACACAAAAGAAATGTGCTCAAAATAGCTGTGGCCTGCCAAATGGATTATTCTGTATGTAATATGCAGCTTGAAGGCCAACATTATTATCACTCACATGCAATATATTTCAAGCTCGTCTTTTATACTGTTCCACAAATATTCCACGGTCCAGAATAATACAAATATACAGCACCCAAAAGGATGATGCCCACCAATGCGATACACCTTTCCACAAAGTATGCACTCGATACGGCAGGACACGGCATTGCATCTGCGCCATTTCTTTTGAAAGCGCTGTGTGTGGAAACCAGACACGCCGACCACCCTGCACCCCCGTAGGCTGTGCGCATAGTAGTCCACCAAGTTGGAGTTGAGTTTGACGTTTATTCAACCCTTCACACAGAACTAATGTACGCAAAATAGCTGTGGACTACTAACGGGCCATTCTCAGGCAGACTGATGCAAATCCCCCTTCCCCCCGCCGCCGCCCTCCTTTCCTTTTTTGATTCCCAGGTGACGCTGACGGACTTCCTGCCCAAGGTGGTTGACAACCTGCTGGAGTGCATGCACGCAAACAGTTCGTTGCCAGCGGGCCCTTCCGGCGAGGACTTTGATCCAGAGGACGAGGCCGATGGCGCCTTTGAGGCGGACAACATGCGGGTGCGGATGCTGGACTGGGCGGAGGGCACCAGCTACGCCGATGCGAGCACTGCGCGCGACTCTTACCTTGGAGAGCAGGCAGTCCAAGGTGCAGACGGCCGGCCCTCTATCTCGCCCCTATCTGCGCACGCCTTATGTGTGGGTGGGTGTCACCAACTGTGTGTACGTTTAGTCCACTATATGTGTACTAGTAGTTACACTCGTGTCGTCATTGGCATGAACTACTGGGACAGACTACTTTTAGCGCTACGTGTATCTTCACATCATTACCAAGATACCGGATCACCGTTCCGCATGTTGGTAGTCCGACAGGCAGGTGCACAAACTTGTTGATAAACATCGGAGATGTCTGTAGACTTATTGACGCATGTGCATTTCTAGATGGGGACATTTCAATGATGTGTACTTGTGTAACACAGAACATGCTGTGTGAACACAAACCACAACATGTTTGTTTGTGGCATTTGCTACAATTAGCGCATGGCTTGACCCGCGTCTGCGTGTGTGGCGGCAGAGATGGCATCTTGCCACGCTCCGGGGTCCCCCGCCCCTGCGTTCCTGCACCCCCCCCCCTTTTGCTGCATGCCTCGCTCAGTTGGCCGGGCGCCGGGCTGAGAGCGGCGCACGCTCACGCCCCGCAGAGGACGAGCTGCTGGAGATGCCTCCGGAGCTGCCTGCGGAGGAGCGGTTCCCGGTGATCATCGGCACGGACGTCATCTACGAGCCGCTGCACGCCGAGCTGGTGGCCAACGTGGTGGCGCGGCGCTTGCAGCCCGGCGGGGTGTGCCTGCTGTGCTGCGGCGTGCGCATCCAGGTGCGCCCGTCTGCCCGTTTGCCCCCCAGTCCAGGCCTGGCTGGCGCCGAGCAGCCTAGTGTATACCCATGTATACCTGTGCGAGGACAGCCGGCCCGGCGAGATGGGGGATCCCCTGGCTCAGTAATATGCGCCAGGTCTGGATGATGTGATGACATGCGGCACAATGTGCTGGCCTGCATAGCACCTTACTTCCCCCTGGAATAACTGCGACGTTTGATTTTCTTCACAATCCGGAGAAAATATTCATTCTTCCATCAACACCAGACATACATCTCCAAGTGTAGTTATAAGTGCATTGAAGTTTTTCCCTCCGCTCTCCATTGCAGAGGCAGGGGGGGTAAACGAGAAAGTCAATCGTACGGGAACTCGAAGTCTGTACAAGGTGGGCTTGTGGGAGTTTGGTTGCACACCAGGAGTGCAGGCCCCTGGATTACCCGCACACCCCCTGGAGAAGTTTTTCCAAAATAACGATTCGTAGAGATATCGTCATGTGCGTGCAGACCGAAAAACGTACCGGTATCCACCCTCCACATCTGGCGGTTGCGAGTACGGATTACTCCATTGACCGGTACTCCTCATCGCGCCACCCCCGGTAATACTAACAGATCTAAGCACTGTCCCATACCCATGCGATGGTATCCCCGGTTCGATAACGAAATGACTTCGAAGCAGTATTGTGGGACAACTCTACAGACGTTGCCCCCAATGTGCTGACTTCAGGACGGGGACAGCGTGTACAGATCAGCTGCCAGTGGCTTGGTATCATCTGCCCGTTGCTGTTGCTTGCAATGCGCCTGCCTCCGCTCACCATCCGGGGGCAGCTTGTGCCCACCGTCTTGTCACGCTGAGCCACCGTGTAGCTGCCCTACTACGTGCTGGTAGCCAGTCCTGGCGTGATTACCGTGTCCCCCCCTCCCCCCTGTCCCGCTCCCCGTGCCCGGCCCCGTCGCAGAGTGTGTTCGACCAGTTCTTCCGGGACGTGGCCGCGAAGGGGCTGCGCCTGTGGAAGGAGGCGGTGACGCCGCAGCCGCGGCACGGGGAGGTGATGGGCCGAGAGGCGGAGTACGAGGGCGGCTTCCTCCTCATGTTTCTGGACTGGCAGAGCGCGCCCGGGGCGTGGCACCGCAGCGACGCCTTTGCGTGACCCTGCGGCGGCCACAGCCCCATGCCCTGCTGGCTCCACGAGGGGCGGAAGTCGAGTGGCAGGAGTGCGTGGTTGGTGACAGGCGACAGCCGCGTCCCCGACTTCACTACGCATACCGGCTATCCTTACTGTCTTGATGTTTTAAAATGGGTCGGAAGACAACTGGACCGCGGAGTCATACTAGTCCTCCGCCTGGTCCGTCCATACGTTTCAACGAATCCTGGTCGAGACCTGTATGACCCACCTACATGATGCAGCCGCCGTACGTCCACGCTTGCACTCAGTTGGTGGAAATCATGCGGCGCAAATTGCGGATGGCTTGGCGGAGTGCTGAAATTGTCGATTCGTGCTTCGTATTGTTAGCCACCCGGCGTCCTGGTACTGGGATAGGGTAGTGGCTGACTGTGCAGATATCCTACAGATATGCTACACATACACGGATACAGATACGATGTATGAACATAAAAACATCAGATAAGGCCATTTCGACAGACTAACCTGGTTTAGGTCAACTCCCCCCCCCCCCCCCCCCCCCCTCCATTTTGAGGCCCCCCCTCCGATTTGTTTGTCATGATCTTCTAGTACTTTATGTATTGCGGCGCACTATGTAAGTCATTGTGACATGTGGCATGCACTTCCAACGACAAGGCGATGCACCATGCCTCTCCCCCACCCCAACTGCCTATGGTAAGCCACTAGTATGCGGAAGGGATGGGAAAAGGTTGAGAGAACAAGGGTTGAGTATTACCCCGGCGACCCAGCGGAGGGCACCTGGCGATGCTGAGGCTTTGTGCGGCTGTTGCAGTGCTGGTTTTGGATAGTAACTATGTTGAGAGGCGTCCCAGCAACGCATCAGCGGCCGTGCTCTGCGCTGCGATGGCGGTTCATACCATCATTCCATGTATTGTATTCTTGACTTCGCAGCAATTTCAGCAAGCAACGCGCATCGCCGATTGTTGCCGCCGCGCTGCTATTGCCCCAGTCCAGCCCTTTGCACATGGCCGACAGCATACCCACAACTCCGCTATGTGATATCCCGGCGACGCAGCGGCCGTGCGTTGCGCTGCGGCAACGGTTTCAGGGTTGGTTTCGGAGCATTTCCAGGAGCTGCTTTATTCCCGGCGAGCATTCCGTGTGTGGGGGCCCTAGCCCCCCACTAAGTTTTAGTACTAGTGTTTGTACGTACTGATATGTAGTCACATATATAGATTATAGCAGTCCCCATCGCGAGAACAGATTCTGCGTACTTTTGGGTTGGTGGTACGCATGCATTGCCTTTGTTGTGCAGTTAACACTGCGGTGTACGCTACGGACCGGCAGCGAATTAGCACTCGGGTATCAATCGCCACGTTTTGAGCTGCGGCGAATCATAACATGTGCTGGCCATATATAGTCCAGTATGCCCCCATGATTTGAGCTGGATTAGCCACCATATATTGGGCAGCCTACCGGCGTTGCGGCGACGGTTTCAGTGTTGGTTTCGAAGCATTTCCAGGAGCTGTGGTATTCCCGGCGAGCATTACGTGTGTGGGGACCCTAGCCCCCCCCCCCCCCCCCCCCCCCGAAATTGCTTCCGATTCGTTGACAAGAATCATGAAGATGAACGTGTCGGTTGGCAGGGAGAGGCAGTACTCCACCGCGTGATGCAGCACGTTTGTGCAGTCCATCATGCCCGTCCCCACCCGCATCTTCTTCGACCGGTTATCGCTAGGCGACACGTGCACCGAGTCATGTTGCAGCACCACCTTCAGCGAAATCTGCTCTACCTTGCTGGCATTCACTAGCGCCGGCAACGGGGTCGCCCCATCCCGGGCAGCTGCCACTGCACTCCTCCGCAGGTCCATGCAATCGTTGTATTCTACCCATTCTTTGATTATCTTGTAGGTGTCCCCAAGGGCTTTGTCGTTCCACCTAACCGAAACGCGGAGCATGTAAAGAGGCGCCGGTAGTCGTGACGACGACGCCATATGGAAATGCGGAGGCGCTGATATGTGAGAGTGGGTGGCTAGCATAGGCTGCTGGCGGGTGTTGGAAGTATGATGAGGGGTGGCAGGAGGCGTACTAGAAGGTAGCTATATTTGCATGCGGCCGCGCGCGGCGGCAGCAGCGGCAGCGGCATAAGATAGAATATCCTTATATTTATACGAGTACATGCGATGCACTGGGGCGCTGGAAGGTTGCCGACTGCTTAAAGTACTTATTACGAAACTTTCGCAATTTGCGGAGCACCCCCCTCCATTTCCACGGATAATACAGATCTCAACCAGGTCCTTATTTCGGAATGACCTACTGATAATATGCGCCTCTGTCTCTGTTCTTGCACACGCAATATTGCATTTTTTTATTCTAGGTAGTTATCGTGTATCGTACCATGTCGCCGCGTGTCTAATGATGTCTTCAGCATAGCTCATAATTTATTACAATTCAGCAGTCTTCATAGTTCATAGCCAAGCAAGAAGCTTGAATTCACTATCCATGGTAGTGTGTCTGCGTCTGGGTGTATATGTATTTTGATGATTAAATCAACTAGCAGAGCATCATTAGTATCATTCCCCATAGACGACGAACGGGTGTGATGGGTTTGGTTACAGGGATATAGTGTCGCAACAACATCTACTTCAGTAGTCGCGGACTCTGCCGCGCCAGATACTCATGAAATCTACACAAGGCCAGTAACAAATCCACCGCTAAATGCAATACTATGAGATCAACACAAGCCGCTTACAAGCGGCCAGATTCACGCACAAGGCGGGATGAATGAGTGATGCGGGATGTGATTAGTGATGGATGAGTGATGCCCGCCCGGTTGAGAGTCCGGGCCACACGTGCACGTGTGTGTGAGGGCGATCCATGGACGCGTTGTGCAGCTTCGGCAACAGGATGGCGGACGGATCTACGCCGTCCGATGAGGCAGCGCGCACGCTCTCGAGCCGCCACCAAGCTCATGACCCCGAGGAAATCTACAAGTTTGGCCTCATCGTGAGCCCGGGTGGTGCACCGAACGTGTGCCATGCGATGAGAGGGTGCCCCAAACTGCGGCCAAACACGCGACAGCGCGCACTGTGCGGCGCACTCCCTTGCTCACCTGACTCACTATGCCAAAGACCATGCCCGTGTCACTCCGGCATGTCAAGGATGCCTCGAAGCGGGCCCTTCTGGCCCGGCTCAGTGTAGTACCGCAGCACTGCTCGCTCCCGTTGTAGGTCACCCAACGAGGTGCGTTCAAACCGATCCACAAATGTGGTCCGTGGGGCTGCTCTAGTGTACTTGACCCCGTACCGCATCGTCTTGAACTCCAACAGCGTGGGCTTCCAGCACCGGGGATCACAGTTCCCGGGTCACGACGTTGGACGCCGGGGGGGGGGGGGGGGGGGGGGGGAGCTCTGCGTCTGGCACTATGTCCTTGAGTTCATCCTTGGGGGCGGGGGGGGAGCTCTGCGTCTGGCACTATGTCCTTGAGTTCATCCTTGGGTACCGTGTTGCCAAGAGGTACTGTTTGCCGAAACAAGTCCACCTCTCGGCGTACATCGATGCCCAGATCGTGAACACAATAGATCCAAAAGGCGTACGCGATAGAATCGTGCTACACACACTAATGAGCGTCTGCAAGTGCGGAGGTTCATGAGCGCGTCGCCATTGAGATCCACAGTGGCGATGGGGTTGTGCTTTGTCGAGGGCAGAATGATATATATGTTGGCTCCCAACCACCGGGCCAATGCATGAGCTAGGCAAGAATAGTAAGTGCCCGACAGCACCTCCCATATCTCTTGAGAGTCATGACCGTCCTCACACTGGGGATGGCCACCGTCCACATGCCCGGCCAAGCTTCAAGCTGGCCGAACCCGGTCCGTTCTATGCACATGACATGTCGGGTGCCCCCCTCATAATGAAGCCGAGAGTAGTTGGCATGGTCGGCACGTCATACAACCATCGATCCCCATTCGAAATGCAAGAAACACCGGGTCTTATTCACCCGTGATTGTCCTAATTCTGTCGCGATTCTGCTCTCTTACTCGCATTATTACGCCCCGACCTCCTCTCCAGGTTAACGATCGCAGAACATGTCTATTAGCCGTACGTAGGTTGAATGCACATATGTGCCGCTATCTTTGTATTCTATGAAATACTCAGGTTGGACAGTTCCTAGGAAAGTCTTGAAGGGGTCGGAGTTTCATATGTCCTTTTGTTTTAGATATGTTACAGAAAACTTCATGTACTACCCGCTCGTGTATATTATTCGCCGCGCACACGGCGCGCGGTCGCTGATTGGCATACTAAATCCTGGGAACACAATCTTCGACGCATCATAGCCCGGTAACCACTCGGCTAGTCCTTCTATGGGGCCTAAAAAACCATCTTAACCAGTCAGCACGTCGAAAAGTAGTCGGAAGTGAGTTTATTATACCATGGGCATTATTCTTGGGCAGTGATCCGACATGTATATAGTACATTGGCTTACCGAGTCGTTGGGCAAGTATGCGCATCATCGGCATGAGATGGACGACGACAATCATTCCCGAGCTCGATATCTGACTTCGTTGGATTCCTCAGATGTTGGGGCAAGTCGGTTTGGCAGACGAAACACATGCATGACTTATGTGTGTCGTGCAACAGTTTAAGGAACATCTTGAACTATGGTGGCAAGCGTGCGACGATAATCCTGATGACAAGCGTCCGACTACAGCTGCCGAGTTCGTCAAGGCCGTTCGTAGAGCTGCTCAAGTACCTTATCTTCAACGTGAGGCAGAGATTAAGTTTTGTTACCAATGTACTACATACATTGCGCATATGTTGCAATCAGCGTACTCGTGCAGCTTGACGGGCACAACACACCGTCAAGCGGCTACGTCCCCAAGGGATCACTTCTAGAGCTTCTAGTAGACGGAGCTAAATAGTCAACATGCGCCTTTGGTGCGGACGAGAGCAATACATCATGTCGCACCTCGATATGGGCAATTTGGGGGCCAACATGAGGGATCGCGATGCTGCCGCGGCAAGGAATGTAGATTGGCAGCACAAACTCTGACCGCGTGGCCAATTGCCCGTATACGGAAGGGACTGGGCCGGTTTGAAAGGTTTACGTGCACAGAGCACGTCGTGAAGCCCGTCGGTGATAAATAAAGCGCCTGAGCAATCGATGCATATGTCGTATTTGTCCCCTGTACTGCCCGCATTACTGTGCTACATGCCCACAGTATGTGTGAAGGAGTGGACATCGCATGACTACATGCCTTGAGGCAGATTGCGTGGAGATCTCCGAGGTGCGATTAATCCATGCAGACCGCCTCTAAATTGCACCATTGGACGAGTCGTTTGGTTATGTACATACTACAATGTTAATTTTGCAAATGATTGTGGCATCACATGCAGAATTGGCAAAGCACCTATGCGTTCCCGCGCCATGGGGACATGTGTGTCTCTACACGGCAAAGTGCGGCCTCTTTGATCATCGCGATTCGCTCTTGTGGGAAATCGGCTCTCGATATGAAGACGTGGATCTGTGGAACACTGTGTAGGATTGCGTGCTGGGAGGGCTGGAGGTGTGCTATCGCTAGACAGTGTGGGAGGAGCGAATTATTACTGCGGACTTTACGAGGAGTGCACTGCGTCAGACCTGATGGAATGGATGATCGATGAGAGGACGCCGTGTACATCCGCGCCGCTTCTCTCTATGGAACCACCAAGCCATGTAAGGGTCCGTCACGGCATGTGTCCAGTGCACCTGGGACAGACTTTGGCACCTCGCCCCATGTAACTACTCAGCACATGCAACATACGTATGTTGGCACGTGGTACATTCCCGCTCGCGCAATACCCCGCGCAAACGACATTTATGTTATGTCTTCGAACATCGCCGCCGTTATTGAGCAAAAACTTCAAAAGTTCATCGTTCTCCTTCGGAAAACTCGCAGTGCCTCGAGACGAGCCTTGACAACGTCGGTGACATACGAGGCATGCCTGCCGAGCATTCTCGGAGAAACCTGGTCGGCCGGCACGTGTAATGTGGGGTGAAGTGGGGTGGTCCGAAACATACGGTACGCACATGAATCAGTTGCGAAATATTGATTCGCACTATTCTGGCATGATTCGAGATGATTTCGCGCTAGATTTATAGTACATCCGTCCATGGACCCGTTCAAATATCGAATGTCGTTTTTGCGCCGTGAGCTTCGTGCCACATATTCCTAGTTTGCAGTTGGTAAGCGCCTAAATGAGGTGTTGGCGACGTGCAAGAATCTGCGAATCCCAATCTTGAAATGTTTAGAAGCTTTATCCACAGCCACATAATTGTTCGTGGCCTGCCGTCCACATTGACGCATTTGCGAAGGCGATGGTGCGCTCGCGCCATCGCATGGCAAGCACCAACAGTTTGCAACAATGCAAACGATGAGAGTGATGCACGTGCACATCAACTTTGCCGTGATTGTCACTCGATGCATCCTCATTGCTATTGGGGTGTATGCGCACTTATTCAACCTCTTTCTAAGAACTTCATTTTCCCTTGTCACGTTCTCAACCGCATCCTCGGTAGACTATAGTGCAGTGAAGCGCTACCATTCATGCGGACCTCTGCAACATTAAGCGACACATCCAGAAACTTACTTTGAAGCTGGCGCCCATGTTATCCATCCACCGGAGCATAGCGTACATGCCAGATGGCCTAATCGGTGGGAGCAATGCTTGCAAGACTCCGCCCCGGCCGCCTTTAGTATGGTGCAATCCTTTGAAGCGTCGCTTTTCTGTCAGGCAAACCTCCCATGTAACGTGCAAGTAGAAACGTAGTAAGTAGCTAGTTCGACTATGCTGCGGTTTGTGACGTGCTGTTCCCGTGAGCGTTCCGTCTCATAAGATGTTTTGACGCACCGCTCTAGGCGCGGCGCCACATTCTAGCACGGAACACTCTTCTAAGGATTTCGAAGCGTGTCGATCCGATTGGTGATTTTTGTCACGCGTTATTGGCTTCTCCCGGGGACATGTAGGAAAACCAGGGTGCAGGTAGTAACAAGCAAACAGACATGGCTAGCACATACATTGTCAGCGGTAATCACAGGCAGTAGCGACTAAGGGGCGCATAATCCGCATCTCGTCATGGACTTTGAGGTGACGGAAAGGAGAGCTGGGTGTCGTCATAAAATCGTGTCTCACGCAAGCGCCGCGGTGGCTAGCTCTGTGCGTTGCCGTCTGCACCGAATTCCCGTCAACAGCCGACGCATGCTGTCACTCTGCGCCGACCTGCTCGACCTCGGCAGCGCTCGCACACCCGCGCAATTTCTTTTCATCCGACCATCGCTGACGAACGCGTTCGCGTCGCAAGCACCTCCTTGCCCGCCCCGTCCATGCCCGAATGTACCTTCCGGGCGCCATTGCATTGCGCCAGCGCTGCGGTGTCAGCTCCCGCAGCAAGCACCCGGCGCCGGCTGTCGAGCACCCGTGCCATCCGACACTACCCGTTGGTCTTACGATGACGACACGTAAGTAAAAACGTCAAGTTCGCCCTGGGACATCGACCGAAGCCACCCCAACACTTGACCTCTTGCCAAATGCAGTCGTAGGTTTGGCATAGCCCTTAGACCATTGCCTCATTCGAACCCCAAAGGGCTAATGCATCAACCGGGTAAACCCAGGACACGCCGGGAGGATATTGCCAAAAATGCATCGGCCAAGAATCGATACCCGGACTTCTTGCGTACGAGACGACCGCTCAACCGAGCGGAAAAAGAGATGCATCGTACGCTGACGACACATTATTATGACGCGCCGCGCGCGCGTCGTCGTCATAGGGCGCGTGCAGCGCACCAATGTTATACTTGTCCACAAAATCATCCAGGCTCGTCGCGAAATCGATATTCTATGTCCGCTACGGAATACTTAATGGTTTAACGACCACTCAACGCAACATGAAAGCTTGTTCGTACGTGTGCAATATGTCGCGAGCCCCCCAATCCAAGCATCCAACCAAAACGTATTTAATACAGTAGGAGCACATGCATGCCTACAGCATACCACCCTTGCATTGCACAGCTGCCTGGGCGAGTTCGTTGGTTGGACCAGGCTAGGAAAGTTTCCGTGTGCTCAAAAAGGGGTTACATGTTAGTGGGACATGACGCGATTACAAAATGCGCAGTCGCACACGCAGTGCTCCGAAACCACACGTGCGCCACTTCACACCCGCAGTGAATGGGGCGCCAAGGGTCAGCTAGTAGTCATTGAACACAGCGATCAGGTCGTCCAGTCGCAGCAGGCTGGTGTCCATCAACTCCGTCAGCTGCTTTATTCGCTCCAGGCGCGCACGGTGCGAGGCGGATAGCGCCTCCGGGTTGTTGTCCAGCATCTCCAGCACCTGCAGCCACACAGCCAAGTCGGCCGAGCAAAGCCAACGCCTCTGACAAACAGGCGGTTTCATCCATGACCGTATATATGGTCACCCTGATACCGGAACAGTTTTAAACTTGTCCTGTAACAATCGAGGCGAGATTCGTCTCAAAAGCACAGCGCTTGCCACGCGGCGGCACGATATCACACATATACCCGTAGTCTCAGCGAGAACACACCGCACTAGTACCAGTACTCGCACACATAGTACTCGTACTAACCCGTAGTATACCATACTCATAATTGCTACACCCCCCCTGCCCTTGGGAAGATAAAAAGTTTTGCAGCATTGCGTGTAGTAGCTATCCGTTGTCTAGTGTTTCCTGATTGCAACTTGGGAAATGGCTGCAATAATAACCCACAATCCTCTTTGTCCTTCTTCCCCCTTAAGAGCTGTTTGGGGGCGTATTCAAAGCCCCATTTTTACGAGTATATGTAGATATTCGAGCCCTGCTAGACATCAGTTCCCTCTTCACGGTGTCAGCGTGCTTGGCTCGCCAGTCAGCGCACAAACCGCCGCGCTCACCTCCTTCTCCTTCTCCAGCTCCGCCGCGTTGCGCGTGCGAACGTTCGCTGCGGCCTTATACAGCTCCCCCGCCAGATATGTCGTGGACTGGTCGTAGTCCACCCGCCACAGGTAGAACGTGCGCGTGGGCGCGTGGTCCAGCGTCTTGGCGACCTCCTACGGGGGAGCAGCGCGGTGAAGAAGGTGGGGGAAGGGGGGGGGGGGGGGGGGGGCGGGGCAGCCGCATTAGGCCAAGCCTCACGCAGACATTTCGTTAACACCTCGCCCACAACGGGACAAGAGATTGGCACTCAGTCCCTGCGCGCTCAGCAAGGCCAAATGGCAGCCAATCGAACCTGCAAGCTGTCCCAAGGCGACTCACGGCACAAAAAACCCTGCCAGCGTTCTTGAACCCCGGCCTCGCAAGCGCAAGCACGACACGGGCACATCCACACGTTCCGATGCCCGCTAAGGGTGCCGACCCGACTAAAAGAACAGAAAATACTACCAACGCGGTGTGTCTTTACTCGTCCAATTTCAGGCGAATACATCACGATGTCATTACGACAATTAAGAACATTCGCTAGCGCCCCATTTCTGAGAGCCAAAGAATAGGTTCCTATAGTTGGGTACGCACCCGCTAGTCCTGTGTTCGCCACAGCCTGGCGACGTCCAGCTAGAGCCGCCCCTACATCGGTTTGCGGAGTATGGGCCTCCTCCCATCAAGCACCCCCCCCTCCTGCGTTGCCTCCAACCCTGCTTCCACCACCACGACTGGGTGCGCCTTCCCAATGGAACAGGCGTAAAGTACCCACGCACCCAGGTAGCCCGCTGCAGACCAACTTCAAAATAACGACCCCGGCGCTCACGCGTGGCTCATGCATACGAGGGAGAGTCCGGGGTGGCGTTAGCGAAGATCGCCGTCGTCGCCATCTCCGCAGCGCGGAAAGCTACGGGAAGACACGTGAATCCCACCCCCTGCGCTCTGTAGTGATTGCTGTAATTTCAGACGATCCCGTCGCGGCATTAGACAACGAAGACCATTTGCCGGCAAAGAAATGTGCGAGCGGAAAACAGGCGTTCCTATAATCACGACGGCATCCGTATCCTTATCTCGTTTCCTGTTGGGAAAGACTCCATCATCCAGATGTATATTGATGAATACGCTGTTGGCGGCGACAAGGTGGAAGACACGCGCGTTGGTGACTCTTGCGACCATCATGAAAGTGCGCGGGGCAAGGAGCGGTGGCGCGGGTTCTTCGGTTCATGTTTAGGGTTTTTAGGGCTCCCCCCCCCCCCCCCTCCCCACCGGGTGGGTTGACCCCCCACGCCCACTTCTCCCAATCCCGCCGAGGACACCACAGAGCAGCCCCAACCGTTCCCTATTATCCCTAAAGGGCATAATGCTGTTCTAACTCAGTACTTTTTATTCATACACAGACAGTATGTCCGGTCACATGTCCCAGCGTCTACATATCATGCATGAGTGTACACCAATTATTTATTGGAAAGGTGTATTGATCGGCCGTTCACCATCGTCTTCCGCGACGCCGAGCTGCTAGCGAACAGAGTCCAATGCGGCAATGCCGTCGACCTATCATAGGCTTAACATTCTATCTATGGGTAGCATGCGTAAACGTGAGTCATCATCAGCAGCTTAGGTTGCTGAAAGACATTGCTGAAACTAAACGCACCTAGCAGATATATACGGGTGCCGACCCGGTGCGAAGAAATTCGCCTATAGGAAAGCGCTTGCCTTTTCCGGTCCGAGTGTATAGTCGATATTTGGTATCAATCATCTCCCAGTTCATGCATCGCGATGACATGCTACCTGCATGGAGACATATCCCGCCTGCAGCAGCTTGTACAGCAGCTCCCGCGTGTCCTTGATGGGGCTCATTACCATGTCGGCGATCTGCTTGCGCGGCGCAGGGACAGGGACAGGCAGCCGCAGGGCGTCAAGAGCTCTCGTTTGGGAGGCGTGGCCGGCCAGGGACCGAGGAGAGCGCGTGGCTCGGCATCGACTGCGAGGCGGAGCGCTTGGCGGGACGCAGAGCGCAGCAGCTGTGCGCGCCTTGTGGTCGGCGTCAGCTGCGGGGGTTACAGGCTACAGAGCCGGTCCGGCGGATTTGGGACAAATGCGCATGTCCTGTTGTGGCCCCGTTTTTCCTGATAGACACATACGGAAGAGCAGCACAGTTGCGTATTCCGTGCAACTAATTGAACACGGTCCACGGGGCCGAAAATAATGATTAGGTTTGCATCTTCTCGTCGGAATATTCGCGATTTATAATGACTCATTTCTCCGTTTAAATAGTTTTTCCCTCTGCTCGGGGTCGAAAACGTTTTCCATCCGCGGACTGTCTGTGTTTGTACGGTGCAGTCATTCTGCGACACGGCCTGCTGTGTGGATAATCCTTCCTTAGCAAACACACGGCGTCCGCTTAGAATCCAGCCCCCTCATGCGAGCGCGCTCCCGGACGGATCCCCTGATTGAATTTGCACGTTGGGAGCCTTGGCTTTGCCGGCCAAAATGAATTGGACCGCCACCGGGGTCCCGGTATTGATTCCTGGCCGATGTATGTTCGGCAATATCGTCCCGGCGTGTCCTGGGTTTACCCGGTTGATGCATTAGCCCTTCGGGGTTCGAACGAGGCAATGGTCTACGGGCTATGCCAGACCTACGACTGCAGTTGGCGTAAGAGGTCAAGTGCTGGGGCGGCTTGGGCCGATGTCCCGGGGCGAACTTTACTTTTACTTTTACCGCACCACCGGGAGATCGTTCAGTTCTGAAGTTACGGCGAGTCGCGACACATTCCGGTTCGACCCAGGCGTCGAGTGCGCGGCGAGTATCAAGTGAATCAAGCGGCAAGCAATACAGTCATGAGCGCCGTAGAATTAAATACGGTTCGCGGGGGGTAAAATAACGAATTGTTTTGCACCGTTTGGTCGGAATATTCTTGCTGTATTTGTGTTGTATTCTGATTTATCTCTCCCCCCTTTCGCGCGCGGAAAGAGGGGGGGGGGGGGGTCGAAAACGTTATTTAGTGGTCGAGTGGAGTCCATTCCGCCGAAAACTTCCCTAGCTTGCCCTCGCGTGAAGTTGCAAATGTGGTCGGGCATCATCAACCTTCAATGACCCAATCCCCTTACACACTCCGGATCTGGGCAACTTTGAGACGAGCGAGCCAACAAGTCGGCCCGGGAGCGCGCGGTGGTGGTGTGGGTTCGGAAGCGCGCAGCCCGAGGGGGGGGGGGGGGGGTCTTACCTGCTTCTGCTCCAGCTGGTGCCGCTGGAACAGGAGGCGGTAGATGCGCAGCGCCACGACGCCAAAGCGCTCCCGGATGACGCACTCCGCCTCCTGCGGCGCGCACAGCCTCTCAGCGCCTGGAGGGAGTTGGGCGCAGTTGCAATCGCTGAGAGGGGCGCACGCCCCACCCGGAGAGGGGGTGGTGGAGAATGGATGGGGGGGCAACCTTGAGCTTAATCACGTCCAGCATGCGCTCCATGTTGACGCAGTAGTTGGCGCCGTAGGCGGTGTCGCCCACAAACATGACAAACTCGAGGGGATCCTGGCAAATCTCCTGCGTGGCGGCAACCAAGGCGCCACCAGGGGTCAGCCCCCCCCCCCCCCCCCCCCCCGCCACACACACCACCATTCACTGTTCAAGTTCCATGGAGTTAGGCGCAATTAAAGTCCAACGCTGCCTGCAGTCATCCCCCCCCCCCCCCCCCACAAAAAAACGGAAACATTTCGGCCATTTCCCTCCATTCCATGCAGGCTGCAGCCACAACACCCGACGTATGTTCGGCGGTGCCGCTTATCTGAGTTCCCTTCCATGTGAGCATCAGCACGGCTCAGCGCGAACTACAGCTCGCCAGGCTGCATGGCCCTGCGGGTAGGGGCTGGGGGGAGGGGGGGGGGAGTGCCCGCACCCGGAGCGTGTCTGCCGCGTTGATTCCCGCCAGGTCAGGCTCGTCCTGCTGCCGCTTCTCCATGTACGCGCGCACCTCCGTCGTCGTCATCTGGCCGCCAAGGGGACAGGGATCCCGCCATGTTATCAGCATCATCACTCTGCTTCCAGCGGCCATGCCCGCCTCTCTTCAATCCCCCCCCCCCCCCCCCCCCCCCACTGGGCGCCTTCCTCTCCGCCCCACGCGCATGAATTGCCCATCACAGCCCTGTCAGGTGCGGAGAGGGTGGGGGTGGGGGGTCTCACGGCCCGCGTCTGCGCCTGTGCCAAGCAGGTCTCTGAGACACGCCCCACCGCCAGCATGGCCTCCACCTGCCAGGCAAGCGCACACCAAGGTGGCGAAAGGAGCGGGCGCCCGTGAGCCGGGCTGCAATGTCCCGAGGCAGCCGGTGGGTTGAGGAGCGGGGGAGGAGGGGGGGGGGAGAGCGGGGCGCACCACCGCCGCCGAGGCCACGTCCATCTTCTCCCGCACCAGCTCCACGCACAGCTTGTGCCGGAAGCGCCGGTTGAACTCCTCCGCGTTCACCCGCCACAGCACCGTCGCCACGCTGTCGACCTCTGCGAGCCCGCCGCGGTAGGGCGGGGCAGCCGGCGTCACGCTCCCGCACCAGAAGCGGCTCAATGGAAGAGGGGGGGGGGAGTGGGGGTGAGGGGGTTCAGGGTGCGGGGGGACACCTTCGCTGCCGTCGGCCTCCTCCAGCGTGCGCTTCTGCCCCAACTCCTGCGCCGTGCGGCCGCTGTCCTGGAACTCAAACATGTCCAGCGGCAGCCGGAAGCGGTCCTTCTCGTACTTGGCGTGCGGCGCCAGGCGCTGCGCCACCACCGCATCCTGCTCCGCCTGCGCCGACTTGGACTTTGTCTTGTTGGTGATCGGGGCCTGGCGGGGGCAGCGCCAGGCAGCCCAGAAGTAGCGGGATCAGGACTCCGGCAGCAGGGTATTGGGCTGGGCTGTTGGGGGTGGGGGCGGGGGGGGGGGGGTGGAGGAGGGGGGGCGGCGCCATCCGCTGTGCCCAATAAGAGCGCCCATGGAAGGCGACATCCCACCCGGGGATGACCCACGGCGACGCCCCGTTCCAGATGCACGCCACCCCCGTCTGCTCCAGCAGTAGGCGGAGCAGAGCGAACCGGCGATCCTGCCTGCCGATCTGTCCGCCCGCCTGCTTACTTATTTGCGGGCGGGCGGGCTTGCTTGCAGACTGTTACCTCGTCGCGTCGCTAATTGCGGACTAGGCGTGTCCCGGTAGCGTTTCTTGGTGCAGGTTTATCAACACACGCTGCAAATTAAATGAGATAGCGGTATTTATGATATTACCAGTGTAAGACAAATGTGCACCGTTACAAGGACTTCAGGTGGCCTGTTATCGATGATGGTGCACGGCGACTGCAGCCGTGGTCCTCCTCGCAGTCTACTCCCCCCCCCCCCCCCAGCTTTACGGTGTAGGGGTTTAGGTTTCTAGGGAAACCCTAAACCCGCGCTGAAACCCCCTCCCCTTTGCCGCCCCTGAACAACCGTCTCCCCATTCATTCATCCACCCATCCATCCACCCATCCATCCATCCATCCATCCATCCGCATGCAAACGGAGCGGTGGCTCCTGCCACCCCGACAGCGCCTATCAACAGCCTTTCTTGCAGCCGAGCCTGCTGCACAGCAAGGGCGTGGGGGTGCGTGCAGGAGGATGAGAAGGAAGACGGGGGGGGGGGGGGGGGGGGGCGCAGAGGGAATGGGCGCCGTGCTCGGACCTTCTGTGGCAGCGGCAGCGTCGCCGGCGGGGCGCGCTCCACAAAGCGCGCCTGCACCATGGTCATCAGCGTGCCCACTACCTCGGAGCGCACCTCCTCCGCCGGCTGCCCCTGCTTGGCCGCCAACTGCAGCGCCAGCTGCGCCGCGCCGCGTGCCCACCGCAACCCGGCCGCCGTCAGCCCGGACAGCCATGCTCCCCGCACCCGCCCACATGCCCGTGGGTGCGGCTGCTGACAATCGCATCACTGCAGCAGGCCGCTCAATGCTCCGTGATCGAGGATGGCAAAGCCACGCGGGGGTGTACATGAGCGGCCACTTTTGGCCCTGGTGTGCTACAAGCTCGAAAAGGCCAGGCCATGGATCAGAACGCCGGGGGGATGCCCCCGCCCTATTTGCGAATTGGATCAGAGGCCACCCTGAGGCCCTGCGTGAGAGGCCCGTGATGTGTGCCCGTGCGCCGTATGCCAACCGATAAGAGGAGAAACAAATCACTATGGAAGCAAGTGGGATCCAGTCAATCAAGTGGATAAGTTAATCAAGTGGGATTGCCCGACCGGTTCCGATACGGAGCAAGGCGGCTCTGATTCTGAGCCTGTCGCCCCCGGCGCGGTACCGCAAACAAACTGTACATGGGCCGTCGCCGAGCTTTGGGTTCGCTGTGTATGCCTGTTTTATCCCCCCCCCCCCGCGGAGGAGGGAAAACGATAAATATAAATGTAACCGATGCAAGGGCTTAGTTGCTTGCCCAACTGGGAAGCGGTGATGCCCTCCACCACCTGCAGCTTCATGTAAGGTTGCCCTCCGCTCTCTCTCGCTCTCTCTGTTTGTGAGGCGGAAAAGACTTCATCATTTTGGCGACACACGAACCCCATTGAGTGTTGCGGTGGTCATCGGGGCATTGCCGCCGCGCGAGGCGGGGATGGCAGGGAGGAGGATGCGGGTGAGGGGGGGGGGGGGGGGGGGGATACCTGCTCCACCCGCATGCGCCCATGCTCCAGCAGCGACTCCAGCACCAGCTCCGCCAGCTCCCCGCTGTTGTCACGGATGTAGACGAGGAACTTTGGCTTGCGCAAGCTCTGCAGGATGGCGCCCGTCGCTGCCTCGTACACGTACACACTACTCTCTGCCGCGCGCAGCGTCGCCTCGCTGACCTGCAGGTACGCGCTCTGCATGCCCCCAGTGCCGCCATGCCGTCAGCCCGCCCCCCGTGGACAGCCCCCTCCCAGGGCAACAGGCGGGGGAGGGGGGGGGGGGGGGTGGTCGGGGCAATCACCACGCAGTTGTGCTGGATGAGCAACAGCAGCGCCTCGCGCAGCTGCGACGCCGGCAGCTGCACCCCACGACTGAGCTCCGCCAGCGTCTGGCATCCGCGATGGATGAGGGAGCCACACACGCGCTGCGCCCCGGCGGCAGTGGGGAGGGGGCGGGAATGCGCCAGTGTCCCACCTCAGCTGCGGCAGCCTACTGGTGTATCCCCCCCCCCCCCCCCCCTTGGGGGCCGCCTGCCCCCCACTGCTGATGTATCCCAACCCCCTTCCTCACGCTGGCACACATGCCCACCGCCACCCCCGTCAACCTTTCTCGATGCCAGCCCGCCACGCTGCAGCCGCATTGCAAGTGGGTCGGTAGGTTGGATGTCGGCCCATCGCTGGACAGAGCTAGGGTCTAGGTCGTTGTTGGGCGGCGGAAGGTGGAGAAGGAGGGAGCGGGGGGGGGGGGGGGGGGGGGGGGGGACACGTATGTGCGTGTGTCTATATATGTGTGTGTTGATATTTGGGGAGGGGGGAGGGAGGGGGTCTGAGTGCCCTGTGAATGCTTGCTCGCCGCTGCACCAAGCTGGCCGCTACGCGCGAGACATAGGACGCGACAGAGGCAGCCGCACCTCCGCCAGCTCTCCGAACTGCTCCCGCACCAGCTGCAGGGCCAGCGTGCACGCGTGCGGGCTTCGATAGCTCATCGCATCCACCAGCCCCGGGCCAGGTAGGCGTTCCGGGAGGAGCGCTTGCCGCCGCAGCCGCCGCCGCCGCCACCGCTGGCGACGGCCGCCGACGGCTGAAGGGCTGCTGCCTGATCGACGACCGGCTGCGCCCGAATAGGCGACGGGCCTGTCGTGAGACGCACACACGTGCCTGGCTGCGTAGCGCCTCGGGCCGTCAGTTTGCCGCGCGTTTCTCTCAGCAATCACGAAAGCAGCGCAGCGATGGGGGTGGGCAATCTCTGTTATTGCTATAGCGACCACGCTATCATCGTTCTCCTTAAACCGCGAACCCAACACTGAGCGATGGGGTTTAGACAGTGGAGCGCAGGCGCGCAGAGGCCGCCGGCTCCGCGGCGGAGCTGGGGCCCGGGGGGGGGGGGGGGGGGGGGGAGGCGGTCCCGAAAACCACCGCATTTTTCATACAGTATTTGATGTTTTTACTGATTACAACGGGTGAATTCTGAACACTACTGCCAAGTTTTAGTGCTAAATACTAAGTTGCTGTCCAGGAAATGCCAGCCGTGCAATAAGCAGGGGCTGTTCAGGAAATGCAAGCTAGACAAGCTGATGAATATGAAATAACAGCACACATGTCAGAAAGTAGCGCTAAGTAGCGACGAAGTCATAACCGTCTTGCACGACGTCGAACGGGGGTCGTGGGAGGCTCGAAGCCGCGAGCGACGAACCGCAGAGCGTTGATTCGACGATCGAGGTCGGGTCGATCGACAAGGTAGAAAAAGACGACAACGATGTCGCGCGAATCTTGAACACAAACTAAGGATTAAATGCACAACGACTTGCACATGCACGGAAGAAAGTCACGGCGATCAATTAAAATTCTGCATCCGCTAAGCGTGCCGGCCAGCTTCAGACAGGCAATACAACAAAAAACAGTGCAAGGCAGAGCCCGAAATCAGAGATCATGTGCGAGAAAGCGAGAGATTTACCATATGGCGGTGGCACCGCGGCACCGGGCAGCAGAGAGAGAGAGAGCGCAACCCGAGGGTAGAGGGACATGCTGGAAGATCGGGAAGCTGATATTCGGGACTCGATGCTAGGCGATCGTAGGAAATTTGAAAGCGTTTATTCGGCATGAGGATGGGGTTCTGGGTACTGTCCCTCTTGCGGGGCTAGCCGCTCTATTTATACCCCTACCACTTCCGCACGCGGTGACGCAGGATTGCGGGGAGGATAGCGTGCGCTCCGCCGACCCTCGCGCCATATGCGACGAACGGTACGTATCGCGTACTTTGCTATGTAACGCGAGGAGTATTATTTGGAATATTTCTTATGCGATGTTGGCGTACCCCCACCAGGTGGGTAGGGCAGGTGATCATGATATGGATACCCTACCACCACGCGACCCTAGGGCAGAGAAACCCTAGGGCCTGCTAGGGTTCGGTCGAGCTCTACACGCGGCACTGCACCCTATGCGGTGGCGACTGCCGTCGCGTGAGGCTAGGGCCGCGTGAGGCCCTAGTGTGAAGGCTAGGGCCTCCGGGAGTCCGGGGGCCTAGCGTGTGCAAACACTCCCACGCGGGGGGGGGAACCTTCAACCACCTCCTTGTGGTATCTTAGGTTTTTGTGACGTCACAACTCCCCTCGTTTAGGTTTCTTGCACATGCTAGGGCCCCGGAGGCCCTACCCTTCACGCTAGGGTTGACGCGGCCCTAGTCTCACGCGACGGCAGTTGCCACCGCGTATGTAGGGTGCAATGCCGAGTGTAGGGCTCGACTGAACGCTAGCACACCCCAGGGGCTCTCTGACCTAGGGTCGCAGGGTGGTAAGGTCATCCCCATACCCTGACTATCTGCACTACCCACCTCGTGTGGGTACTATATATATTGCCCAAGAATGCTCCATCCATTGAGACGTCCCACTAGCAAGAATTCGGATGAAACACCCGGCTTTGAGCCAAGAGACCATGGTTCACTTCCCCTAGTGCCACATGTCCAAGTGAAGCATTTTTGGGCAATATGTGTGGTACCCACACGAGGTGGGTAGGGCAGGTGGTCAGAGTATGAAGCACCCGCGACCTAGGGCAGAGAGAGCCTGGGGTGTGTTAGGGTTCGGTAAAACCTACACGCGGCATTGCACCCTACGCGGTGACAGCTGCCGTTGCGTGAGACTACTACGGCCGCGTGAGGCCCTAGTGTGAAGACTAGGGCCTCCGGGGGCCAAGCGTGGGCAAAACCCCCACCACGAGGGGAGTTGTGACGTCAAAAAAACCCTAAGATACCATAAGGAGGTGGTTGAAGGTTCTCCCCCCTGTGTGGGAGTTTTTGCACACGCTACGGGCCCGGAGGCCCTAGCCTTCACGATAGGGCCTCATGTGGCCCTAGTTTCATGCGACGGCCCAACCCATAGATTGGCGTAAGCTCCGACATGGCGGCTACCTGGCAGCTCCGTGTGTGTGTGTGTGTGTGTGTGTGTGTGTGTGTGTGTGTGTGTGTGTGTGTGTGTGTGTGTTTGTCGCCCGGCTCTGCATGTAACGGGATTCCATGAGGTATAGAGTCCCGCCTCCCGGCGGCCAGCTACGTGCCGATCGCTGTGCGCTTTTTCCCATATGGAGGTATGCGCCGTGGGCGTACGGAGGGCGGGGCCAACACCGGGCCCCTAGTCGATGCCGTCCATGCCGTGCCGTGCCATGGCATGGCACCAGTACCGTTACGCCGATACACGTAGCGACTGATCATTGAATTGAGTTATAATCATTGCATTGCATTGAGTTATAAGCTGGCCATGGACTGACCCCTGCAGATCTCACGTGTAATGAAATGTGATGTACTTTGCTGATAGTGCTACCGATGTCTGATCTAAACGTGTTTATGGGGTTTCCTAACGGACTATAGCTGTCCTAGTGCGACCCGTACGGTCTCAGTGGTTTCAAGCGGTTACCATGCATCGGGTTTTGGTACGGGCTGCCCCATCGCCCGCGAGCCCTGCGCTCCCGGCCGGGGAGCCACTTAGGACAGCCACCAGCAGCTCGTCTGCCATCTTCCAGCTCGCTGCCTTCGGCAGCGCCCTCCCGTTTTCCGCCTCCGCCCTGCGGGCTCCTCCTCCGACATTCCCTCGCTCCCCTTCCGCTGAACCTTCCTAGCCATAAAATGGCGCTTTTCCGTGTAAAACAGCCTCCAGTGAATCTTTTTTGGCAAAACCAGACTCGAATGCATGATTGAAATGCGGGAATTGTCCTAGCCAAAAACAAAAACCAAAAACAATGCAGCGGAATGCAAAGCAATAATATAGACGGGGTTTGGCAGGTGGAAAAATCGGCTGCCGTGGATTCCTCAGGACGAGTTTTACAAGGATTATGTCGAAGCATGGCCAGAATCTTCATGTGCGGGATGTGTACGTTGCAGTACGTTATGGTACGTGAAGATACGTGAAGGTACATAGCGGCACGTTATAGTACGCTGTCTGACGTGTCCCTTATAGAATCAATCCGCCGGCAAATAAATGTGCGGAGTCATCGCAACCTGGGTGTATCATACATATATCTATTTCAGTCACTCAGCAATATTGATTCGGGGCGATTCATTCGCAGCCGCCGTCCTACAGGTAGCGCGCCTAGGAAGAAACTAATCATGGACGATGGGCAATCTATAATATATAAAACACGAATTTTTCGTCGGGGAATAAATGTTCACAGTTGAGTGTGCTGGTTTTGCCAAAAAAGTCACGCAGTAGATTGTTATACATGGACAAGAACGGAAATTTTACCGAAACCGAACAAGAGCCAAAAACGAACCCACGAGAGGCTCAGTGAAAGCGTGGAAGGAATACGAAGGCAGGGGGGGCGCTGTGTGGAACATAGCAAGATGGCAAGCTCAACTCTTATACGGCTGCTTTTATTTCCGCTCGTGTTGCACACGAAGGCGCACAACGACGGGTGAACTAGTAAATGTACGGCTCAAGACACACATGCAGCTAGAAAGCGGTTAGGGAAGGACGAAACCCCATAGACTAGTTTAGATAATTTAGATCAAAGATGGGTTTGGTTTTGCCAGGGATGAGCGAACGGCGAGAGCGGCAGATTGACGAAGCACAAATCGCGCTTGGTCACGTAGGAAGTGCCGGGAGGTAGGGCCACAACTGCAAAGTTTTGTTGAACTTGGAAGTGGCGAAGGGGCGCGCGATGTGGCCGAAGCAGATAAGAGCGCCAGGTGAAGGGAGGACATTAGAGTCGACATAGAACATTCGTTCACATAAAGTGTTATGTTATTCACTTGTGAAAGTTGCCTTTTTTTGAGCCATTTTGCACGAAATTCTCAAAACGCATGTTTTGGAGACACAATTGCACAAAATCCCCTTGTTTGCACTCAATTTACTGTTTGCCCGCGCAAAACGTGCAAGATTGGGCATGCGCAGAAAAACGTCCAAGATGACGGAGTTTCGCGTCCAACCGTCCATGTAGCGGATGTGGGACAGTGGGACACTGATGGCGTTGGCGGCGGCGGAGGTCGCACACTTACCAATAAGGCGGTACGAACTCCAAGCGGTGCCGGCAAGGGGGCGGCGATGACGAGAAGAACGGCCATAGAAATCTTGTCAGACATGGTAGCGGAAGTTTTCGAGGCGGAATGCTTGGCATTGGTGAAAGTCCAAAAGATTCGGCCAAGGAAACATGGAACGGGGGGACGGACTGGACGTTATCGATGAAGTGCCGAAGAAGACGGGCAACGTGGGGGTAAACTGCCACAGGGAGGGGCAGCACTCGTCGAAACGGGGTCCGCTTAACTGCACTTATACGGTACTTGAACTGGATCCGTCATGTACTTACATTGGACTCGCACTGATATTTACGGTATAGCTGTATCTTCTCCGCCTAATACCCGTTTACTGCCGGTTATTGGCGATTATTGGCAATTTCTTAACTCATCATCTAGGGGAGCTGCTCATCGGAGCGGTACCTGTCCGCGGACTGTACGTCCCGAGGCCACTCGAAGCGTAAAAGTTTCCACGCGCAGACGGGCGCGCACGCTAATATCATTTTTGCATAGTGCGCGCCTACCTGCACGTGAGGTCATCACGAGACGACACTGAGTGGCGGCCGATAAGATATGCTCGAGCTACATGTAGATAGGTAGAGCTATGCCGCAGCATCCGTCATATCCGCGTGCGCGTGAAGAACGGGACAGCCAGGCCCTTCCGGGTCGGCTAGGGTTAAAGCTAGGGTTCCATACCCGGTTGAGACCACAGGCAGGGCACCTGATTGGTTAGGGTTCCATACCCTGGCCATAGCCCTGAGCGAGGCGCAAGGAGACATACATACCGGAGATCAGAGACCCGCCCAAGCACACCTCGGCGGGACTGCTAAGGGAACTCAGATAGTACCTCTAATCGGGACCTCTAACAGGGACCCCTAAGGTAGACTACCTGCAGAAGACGAAGTACTGCACTGCTGCTGGTACAAGGCGCAAGACTCACTGTAGCCGCGGCCAAGTAGTAGTATAGGACTTAATGAGTACAATTAGACAAGGGCAGTGCGTAATGCGTCTGGCGCGCGGTGCGCGCACGGCGCGCGTGCTATTAGCACTTAGCGTGACGTGCGGCCGCCTTGCCATGGCCGCGATCGCGTGCTTATAGAGGGCCGCCGACTTCTGGCGCTCCCTCTTCCCCCTTGTCTTGCCTGTGTGTGCCTGTGTTTGCCTATGACAGGCATAGGCAAGAGCTTGTGTACGGGGCGGAGACGGTGTAAGAGACGGAGATCGGCTTGAGGAACGAGGGCCAAAGGTAATCACGGTAGCCTGCGTGCTTGTCGTACGGTCGCACGCGTGCCGCTCGCTGCATCGTGCGCGCGTGCTGCTGGTGGTGCTGGGTTGTCACCATTCGACCCGGTACCGACGTAAAGTACTGTAGGAACGATTGATAGCCGCGACTAGCACTGCATAAAGTACTGCACGGCGTGGCCGTGACCTGTGGTGAGAGGCTTCATTGCCACTGGCATTCACCCCCCTGAGTACGGGCAAGACCATCAACGCTGGTCTAAACTAAAGCCCTATAGGCGTCTGATAGGTGCATGTAGTGACTTAGGTTCGCGTTCAGACAAGGGGGAAGAGCTCTCGTGGGTGAGAGTGAGTGCTAGAGGTGAGGAAAGGTCTAAGGGGTGTTGGAGACAAACCTATATGGGAACTGCTCGTAAGAGTACATAAGACTCGAAGGGTGAGGGGACAAAACCCACTAGAGGGTGGGCCAGGAAGGCCCTCGGACTAGTGAGGTGACGAGGTGTGGAGTGGTTCGAGTTTCCTTTTGGGTTTGGTGACGAGCGAGAGGCAAAGGGTTTGCCACCTCTGGGGACACTTTGTGTTTGTGCCTGAGCGAGCCGTGAACAACGGGGCATTGAGTGGGCGAAGGGCACTAACGCCAAGCTAAGTGTGTTGCTGAGTGGCTCTTTCACCCAGCGCGGCCTCTGAGTGAGAGCCACGGCGTGCCGACGCTCTTTCACCATCCCGCGGGAGGTGAGAGAGCGGCGTGTTCCTTTGGGTACCAATTGGCCTGCTCCGGTTCTTTTGGCCTGCTCCGGTTCTTTTGGCCTGCTCCAGTTCAACGACCTGCTCCAGTTCAACGGTTCAACGACGACAGGTGGTAGGAGGGAGGCAGGGCGTGAGCCCGGGAGTGGGAGGGCGCCGGCTTCACAGTCGTGTGTCAGTGCCGGAGTGCACTTGGAGGGAGCGGCATCGCCGCCTGAGGGCCCCGGCGCGGGTGACGGCTGGCGGGTGCGTGGCTCAGCTCGGTGCCAACGTCTTCGTGGCGGTGGTGTGGATCTGAGGTTCATCGGCACTGAGTTATACCGGAGGTTGGAACTGTTCGGGTATCGGCTTGAGACGGGTGTGCGCCAACACCGGCGAGGCGACGCGGCAGCGGCCCTCAGATTTCTGAGGCCGCGTGGACGCAGCCCCACTTCTGAGCTTGAGGGCCCCGGCGTGGGCGACAGCCAGTGGACGCGCTGGAAAGCGCAGAGGGCGGCTTTGCCCTGGGCGACCTGTGGGCAGCACTGGACGAGCTGGAGGAAGACCAGCTGATCGAGGAGGTCGTGGAGGGGCTGCTGAACGACGTAGACGCATCCAACCAGGAGGGTGAGGAGTGCGATCACGAGAACGCGTACGCATACAGCAGCAGCGAAGCAGAGGACGGCGGAGACGACGAGGACGAGCTCTACTTTTCCCCGCTGCCAACACGCAACCCTAGGCGAGACACTTTGTACGGACACGCGTACTTTGTGGACGACGCAATGAGCGACGATGAGATGGAGCCGCGGAGGGGCAAGGGCTCCAGCGGGAGGTTGTGGGCGGGTCACGAGAAGGCGACCTCAGAGCACACGTTTGAGACGTGGAAGAGCTCTACGGACTGTGCCATGGAGAAGGAGCGACAACATGCATTTGACCGCAACAGACCGTTCAACGAGATCCACGAGGTTCACGTGCTGCGGAGCCGCATTCAGCCAAAGTACTTGGAGTCGCTAGAGACTACACTCATCAGCCGGGGCATCAAGTACGAGGACTCGAGGATCGTACGGAGGCTGGAAGGCGCAGAACGGCTCGACTACTACCCCCGGTTGTTGGACGGCATGTGGGAGGAGCTCGTCAACATCACCAAGCAGATCGAGCTGCATTCGGAGCGATACAGCAAGTGCCATCGCTCGCATGGTGAGACTGTGCGCGATTTCCGCAATTTGTTGCTAACGCACACCAGGGTCAAGAACCTGGTCACCGAGGAGACGACTCGCATTGTGGAGATATCGCGCGTCAACGTGGAGTTCATCGAGCGGGCCTGGGGCAAGACGCGTTTCAGCCCCCGCATCAACTTCGCACAACAACAACTCGTGGACTACACGATGGACACCCAGGTGGACAGGACCTGGGAGATGGCCGAGTGGCTCGACAAGCAGGAGCGCGGCAGCATTCACATGCGCGCTCACTCGCGCGTCCAGAGCGGAGGCGGCAGGCGGGGTTTTGACCACGAGGAGCACAACAGCCGCGGTGGCGGTCGCGGCAGCAACAGCCGTGGTCGTGGAGGCAGCCACGGAGAGGGTGGCAACTACCATCGACGTGGAGGTGGAGGAGGTGATCGTGGAGGCGGGCGCACGGAGAGGAGCGCTTACGCCCGTGATGGAGATGATGGTGGGCGAGGCAGCCACGTCAATGAGGCAGGTTGCTATGGTTGTGGGTCGAAAGATCACTACAAGAGCGACTGCCCTCTGTGGAGCAAGACGTGCTCTGAGTGTGGCAAGAAGGGCCACATTGCCAAGCGGTGCTGGAAGGCCAACTTTGATCTCCGTCCGGAGACCGCCATGGCAGCAACCAATCCTAGGGAGCACATCAGAGTGCGCGAGGAGCCCAAGAAGCCGGACCGCAAGTCGTGCATGATGTGTGGCAAGGATGCGGGCCATACAACTGAGGAGTGCGGGAAGCTGCGCAAGTTCGTTGCGAACCTGCAGGCGACAGACGGCCACGAGCCCAAGCACCCGCCGCTCAACGGCTATGCTCAAGTCGTCGGCAGCGAGGAGGGCGAGGTGGTGGGGCTGGCAGCAGCCAGCCAGTTGCGCCCACAGCGTAAGAGCACGGAGGCTCAACGCCATGGCGTCAACACGGTGCGCATGGAGGACGGGGAGCGTGAGGCCAGGCAGCGGAGGCTGCCTCGCGGCTTCACCACCCCATCGATGGAGATGGCGCAGCAAATGCACAGCCGTACATAGCTGACGGCGAAGCTCACCAGCGCAGCTCAGAGCGTCACGGTGCCTGTGTCACTGGCCAACGGCGGTGGACAGCCGCGCATGCCAATGATGGAGATCGCCAAGCGGCTGGTCAAGCACGAGCCCGTGGAGGATGGCTGGGAGAAGCATGCTGTCATGCGTGCTCTGGAGAGCAAGCGAGTCTCCATCAGCTTGATGGAGGCTTACCAGCTCGAGCGCAGCGGCGGCGGGATGATGGAGAGCGTCATGGCAACAGCATGGGGCGGCGGTGCCCTGAGTACCGAGCCGATCAGCAGCCACGCTCACTCAGCCAGGACCTCGAGCGGGGAGCGCGCCTTCGAGGCAGCGCTGATGATGGTGGAGGAGGTCGCTGACCAACAAAGCGGCGGCAAGTCTACCGCGGAGGAGAAGACCGCTGGCGGAGAGACTGAGACTGAACGGTCTTTTGCCATTTACCGGCCAGGTCAACTCGCGAGACAACGCGAGGAGGAGGAAGATCGCAAGCGTGCAAATGCGCAGCGCAATGCCAGCACGGCGGTTGAGGAGGCATCAGTATGTCGCCGCAGCGGCAAGTGGGAAACCGCCACTGACTATCGACGCAGTGCTACTGAGGCAGACATCAGGGAGCAAGCACTACGGCTGCCTAAAGGGTCTGAGACCCGACGCTGCCTGGAGCAGCAGGCGGAAGTCGCCAACAAGGGCATTTTTGCCCTTCAGCCCACGGGGGCTGAGGCGAAGGAGCAGCCGGAGACGGCTCGGCTTGACACCATCACGTGCGAGTTGCACGCCAACAATACCCTGCTGCAGTGCGAGACCATTTCCGACGGCGGCAGCAGCCACACCCGCATGAACGCATCAGCGATGGAACCAAGCGCGGCGGAGGCCGTGGTGAAGGGCGCTGGCGGGTGGGTAGACGTCGACATGGTGGTGGTGCTCGCCAATGGCAAGCGCTCATGCGAGCAGCAACGACGATTGCGGGATGGCGTGGTCTTCACGCTTCGGGACCCCGTCACCTCAATCATGGCAGCTCATCACGCACCGCGCGTGTACGAGAATGGAGGCGAGGCACCGGGCTTGCTGCTCGGTGGACCCACCATCACAGCCCTCGGGCTGCGACCGGACCCGGCGACCATAATCTGCACTTTCCGCGCACCCAACCGACCAGCCGGCAGAGTGCCACTGCTCAGTCAAACGGCGTGGGAGCGGCGGGTCCGCGAGCACCAACCTGTGGTGCGCGTGGAGAGAGCGAGCTACTGCCATGGGGTGGAGCTCGGCGATGATGAGATGGGGGAGGAGAGTGAAGGGGGGCAGTGACGTGTCTCACAGCCACGCCGCCCACGAACCCTCACGGCGTGACGTGCAAGAGTCCAAGACCTGCGAGCCGGCAGACCTACCGCCTTTGCGGGAGGTGCAGAGCCTGCAGCGTCACGGGCTGGCGAGGCTGAGCACCCGCGAAGAGGGCATCAGCCTGTACGAGCCATGTGGCGGAGGCTACGTTGCCGTGCTGAATGCCATGCTGGCCAACGGTCAGAAGGTGGCCAGATACCGGCAATCGGACATCGACCCGGCAGCCCGCAAGGCCGCTGGGCAGCGTGTTCAAGGAGCTCAGTAGGAGATATCCGGATCTACTACCAGCTAGCGCGATCAAGGGGTGGGACTCGATCCCACAGGACATCACGGCGATCACAGCGGAGGACGTGAGGCGCCTGCCATACATAGACATAGTGGGGTGTGGATGGCCTTGCCCAGGCATGAGCAGAGCCAATCGCAACGCGCTGGGATTGCGCGACCGGAGGTCACGTTTGCTCTTTCACGTGGCCGCGTTCATCGAGAAGCTCGAGGAGAAGCAGCCCACCGGCGTGGGGTGGCTGCTGGAGAACGTGGATACGAGCGGAGACGAGAGACTGTACATCAAAGAGTCTGAGAAATACATCACGAAGATCATCGGGAGAGCGCTCGTGATTGATGAGGCGGGCTGTGGAGCGAATCATCACCGAGTGCGACGATTCTGGACGAACATGGGGGACGTGGAGAGACTGAAGTTGGCGTGGGAGAGGCGGGCGGACATGCAGCCGCGACTGCTGCGAGATGTGCTGCCACCGCACCTACGACCGCATGTCAATCTGCCGACACCACCCAACGGAGTTCGCGTCAACAAACCAGGACAGCCATGCGCGTTGCCAACGATCTTGGCGCGACCGGACTCAGATGCCTACTCCGGCGAGGGCGCCGGCATGTTGTTCAACATCAACACGGGCGAGTGGGAACGGCCCACTGTCCACCTGAAGGAGGAGCTTTTCGGTTACGAGCCGAACGTCATTCACGGCATATCGCTGCCGGACCATGAGCGCCTCATAGGCAATGCCATGGGTCTGCACAGCGTCGCGTGGATCGTCGGGCAGCTCTTCGTGGAGCAGCAGCGACTGAGAAACCTGGAGGAGCTGGAGCGCGCAGCCCGGGCTGCCCAGCACTGTGAGATTCAGATGTGACATACAGGTGACGAAGCACTACTACTAGCGACTATTATTTATCCGTGAAGGCTGCTGCTGGTGGCGGCACGTCCATCCAGTTACGTGCGAGTACATCCGGCGTTATTGCCGGCGGGCGATAAATCCTTTTTGTCATCATTCTGGTAGTCGTACCAGCCCGGTGAAGCGTACATGGCACTGACGTACAAGGTACAAGGTTGTCCGTGTAGTACCGGGTAGTACGCGATATATTTATTACGCCGGTACCGGGTATCTAGTACGAACCCTAGTCGTCCTGTGGATAACTACGACTATTAGTACATGGGAGCGCAAATCGCAGCCGTACGTATTTGGTAACACCGGGGAATTTGTGTACATTATAGCTAGTACTGCTGAACGGGCCTGCCAGCCGTCCGATCAAAGGTCATCAGATGGGCGGTTTGGCTGCCATGTTTTGCCAAAGAGTGCTCACGTTACATAAATATTCGCGAGGGGGAGGGCGGGGGCAGGCAGCGGTTTGCCGAAGAATGATTGAATTACAATATTCGCGACAGCTGCCATCGGGGAATGTGGCCCCGGGGGGGGGGGGGGGGGGGGGGTGCGGGGGCGGGGGGACCACGCCCCCCCCCGCCCCCCCTCGCCGCCAGCCGCTCCCGCCTGGGGGGGGGGGGGGGGGGGGGGGTAAAGGGGGCGGGGGCTACTGCTTGTTCTTGTTCTTGCGTGCCCGGGGGACCCTCCGCTTCGACGATCTCGCTGCCTCCGCCTCCGCCTCCGCCTCCGCCTCCGACTCCGCGACCGTCAGTTTCTTACCTCGGCGTTTCTTCACTGGCCTCTTCCGCTTCTTGTCATCCCTCAGTGTCTTCACCACCCCGGGAGGCTGTGCCGTCGACGACGCCGCCATGAGCTTCCTTACCTTCGCGTCGGGACGCCCCCTGCGCCCAGACACCCACAACAAGCCACAATCGTTTCGCCTTTAAGCGGCTGAGGATGCGGCCTCCTCGGCCACCACGAGTTGCGCCGCTGGCACTGTGGAAGCCTTGGCGTTGAGGTGGGCCTTACGGCGCTCCCGGACGAACCTGCGCGCGGCACAAGTTAGCCACGAGTGGGTGCGTGCTAATGCGGAGGATGGAGTGTTTTGTTGCGCGCCCACGTTGTCACGGGTTTCCTCATGTCTTTCTCGTCCTCCTCGATGCCGGCGGCGCGGACACGCGAGACAACAAGGCTCGCCGCCCACTTTTGCCCGGGGGGGCGAGGTCGGCCATGGCGCTGTGAGCGGTGAAGGGGGGGGGGGGGGGGGGGGGGGGGCGGCCGAGGTGGAGAAACTAACACCCAGTCGACGACCGCCTTCCGCAGCAGTCAACGACACATTGGAGGCGAGGAGCAGCGCGCCACTACTATTTATATGCACGTATTGTCAAGAGCTAGTCGGTGCGGCATTGTGTCGGTGTAATTTCGCAATGTTTATTGTTGAAGTAGCACGGCGTAATGGATACGGCGAGTGAATCCGGGATAATGTGTGCGACGAATGTGCGCGCGCAGCGTTGTGCGGCGGTGTGCGGCGGTGTGCGGCGGTGTGCACCGATGTTAATATAGTGTGAATATTATATCGGCCGTAGACGATCAGGTCTGGCAGCACCGCCCGTGCTTGTAAATAAGCGACAATGGGTCTAGTCTCCCGCTAGTCTGTGCACCGCAAGTGCACTCCGCAAGCCTCGCCTCCATCCGCGTCGGAACCGGTAGTAAGTGTTGTTGTGTGCGCACATCGTGACAACATTACACGGTGGCAATTGCAATTATTAGCGGTGGATAATGTGAAGGCGTTTTCGAAATCGACAGAGAATGAGGCGGTGCTGGCGGAGTGCATTGGCGGTGCACAGAATAGCGTGTTGCTGGGGTTTTGGCTGCATCGGACGCCGTATTCCCACCCATCCGGCACGGAATGTCCGGTTTTCACACATTTGTGTGTTAATAAAGCAGTGTGAATATTACGCGTCTTTTACGCCGGGTGGATGGGCATCCGGCGTCCGATGCACCCCAATTATTTGCAGCACGCTACTCTACGCACCCCCAACGCACTCCGCAAGCCTCGCCTCCATCCGCGTCGGAACCGGTAGTAAGTGTTGTTGTGTGCGCACATCGTGACAACATTACACGGTGGCAATTGCAATTAGCGGTGGATAATGTGAAGGCGTTTTCGAAATCGACAGAGAATGTGGCGGTGCTGGCGGAGTGCATTGGCGGTGCACAGAATAGCGTGTTGCTGGGGTTTTGGCTGCATCGGACGCCGTATTCCCACCCATCCGGCACGGAATGTCCGGTTTTCACACATTTGTGTGTTAATAAAGTGTGAATATTACGCGTCTTTTACGCCGGGTGGGTGGGCATCCGGCGTCCGATGCACCCCAATTATTTGCAGCACGCTACTCTACGCACCCCCAACGCACTCCGCAAGCCTCGCCTCCATCCGCGTCGGAACCGGTAGTAAGTGTTGTTGTGTGCGCACATCGTGACAACATTACACGGTGGCAATTGCAATTAGCGGTGGGTAATGTGAAGGCGTTTTCGAAATCGACAGAGAATGAGGCGGTGCTGGCGGAGTGCATTGGCGGTGCACAGAATAGCGTGTTGCTGGGGTTTTGGCTGCATCGGACGCCGTATTCCCACCCATCCGGCACGGAATGTCCGGTTTTCACACATTTGCGTGTGAATATATAGAGTGTGAATATTACGTAGGCGTCTTTTACGCTGGGTGGATGGGCATCCGGCGTCCGATGCACCCCGAATCTCACCAACACGCTACTCTACGCACCCCCAACGCATTCCGCCAGCCCCCCCTCTTTCCGCGCAGGTCCTACGTTCCATTGTATGTATATACATACGTACATGTTCTGCTCCGAAACCAGCCCAAACTTAATGAGTGCACAAGTGTAAATGGGGGGGGGGGGGGGGGGGGGGGGGGATGTGGCGGCGGGGCATCCACTCACACATACCCCGGCGATGCATGACAAATATTACATGCCGTGGCGGGTCGGCGGGCCGACCCGGCGGGGGGGGGGGGGGGGTCTATTCAACTACACGTGCGACAGTGTCGTTTCGTGGAGCAGTATATGTGCCCGGCCTCATTTATACCGCCCCCTACCTGCGCTGCATGGTCTACCCCTAAGAATTACTTAGCACAAACCGCCATTACTTAATAGGAACCTAGCACAGCCAGGCTTATATGCCCGCTTTTCCCCATCAACTTCTACGCACTTTCCGTCCCTCAACCGCCGGACATGGGGGTTAAGCCGCCAGCCTCGGCAGTTGCTTAGCCAGACTTGGCATCCCGTACCGTGTCCATGGCTTCGCAGCTCTGCCGCTGGCACACGCCGAGTCCGGCGCTTGCTGCCGCGGGGTTGCGCACGCATGCACGCACGGTAATACGCCGCCGACGCCGCCACGCTTACTTCCACCACCTTCGCCAGCCGCAGCTTCGCACGCCTTTCCGCCGACATACGAAACGCACGAATCCCCCCCCGTCCCCGCGTCATGTATATTATATTCGAGGCGACTATGCGGGGCGCAGCACACGCCGCGGCGTGGGTCGGCGGAGCGACAGGCGGCGGGAGCCCTAATGGCCGGGCAGTATCCACACCCACACAGGCACCGCCGCTCACCTCCGACGCGGATGAACCGCCTCCCAAAGGAAACATGCCGGTTGGTGGTAAGCCCAGCAGGCGTGCGTGGGGTGCCGGCGCCGGTACTGGTGCGACGGAGCTGTCGCGTCAGGAACCGCACCGCATGTGGAGCAACACATGGCGGTGCCGGCCCCACCTATGTCTAGGGCCACCTCCTCACAACACCCCGCCACGACGGCGTCGGCCACCGCCGACGGCGCCGTTGCGGGGGGGGACGCCCTGCCAGGCGACGATGATGCGCCTGGTGCGCCGCGTCAGGAGGCGGAGGAGGCCGTGGTCGAGGCGACTGATCGGGCTGAGGGGGTTGTCGAGGCGAGCGAGGCTGCGCTCGCGCCACCCGCCCCGCAGCCACCTGCGGGACATGCCGACTTGCTCGTCGCCATGTTGACCGGAGCACTACGAGCAGTGGCGGGAGGCGGCCACATGCACTATCATGTGCGTGTCCTGGCCGGACGCCCGTCATGCGTGGACTGCGGCCAACGGACGGACTGGGAGTGTTGCTGCGACGGCACCCCGGCTTTGTGCGGCCCCAAGTACCCATGCATGGCGACCCATCAGCGGGCAGTCCCCTGCCCGACCACGGCCACGATGAGGGCGGAGTTCCGCCATGTCAGGGACGCGTTCCACGACGCGACTCGCGCCGCCGTGTGTGAGGCTTCCGAGAAGGCACGCGCGGCTGGTAGGGTGCGCAGGGTGAGGCGGCGGACGGCCCAGGAGCTGAAGGAGAGCGAGACATGCCGTCAGTGAGGTCGGGCGCAATGTCATTGGGTGGGGCACACGGACGTGTAACACTTGCACTTTGCGCGTACTGCTGGGTTACATCCAGGCTGCGTCACACTATGCAACCGGAAAGGCTGCGTTGCTACTGCAAACAATGCGACGCCTCACTCTGTAGCAACCGCTGCCGCGCCTATCCCACAGCCGCTGCCCCCCCCCCCCCCCCCCCGCGCGGGATCCCCGCCATCAGCAGCTTGCACTTGCACTTTGCGCGTACTGCTGGGTTACATCCAGGCGGCGTCACACCGGAAAGGCTGCGTTGCTACTGCAAACGATGCTACGCCTCACTCGGTAGCAACCGCTGCCCCGCCCATCCCACTCGGGATGCTGAGAGCAGCTAAAGGGCACCGGGGGCGGGGCAAGAGGGAGCAGGGCCAATGATTGTGGAAGAGCGGGGACCCGCTTGCATGCCATCGTATTATATCTTGCACGATATCTGTTGCTGCACTCATATCTCACATCACTAGCTTAGCTATAGTGATTCCCCCCCCCCCCCCCCCCCCGCACCGCGTACGCACAAGCCTGGGTATACGCATCAACTGCCCGCCGGGATGAGAAACTGGTATTGGTAGTGTGTCTGTGGGGTGGAGGGGGGGGGCAAAAGAGCTGCCAATTGCTGCCAAGCTGGTGCGTTACATTGGGGCAGGCGCTGGGCAGACAATTGGGGCTCGCTTCAGAGCATTGTCTAGTGCCTATGCGGCTGCGCCGCCTCCGCCGCATGCAGACTCTGCGGGCTCACCAGCACCGCCACCTCAGTCATGCGGCCCTGCATCCCGCAGCCCGCCGCCGTCAGCCAGATCAGAGGTATCCAGAAGCCAGTGCTGGGGTTGTTGCGGCATGACCGCATAGTTTTCAGCGGCTGCCGTCCACAGCTTGTAATGCATCCCTTTCCGCCGATTCCGCTGTATGCGCTGTCTTGGCGCCGCGCTGCCCCGGCCGCCGCTGTCTTGGCGCCGCGCTGCCCCGGCCGCCGCTGTCTTGGCGCCGCGCTGCCCCGGCCGCCGCTGTCTTGGCGCCGCGCTGCCCCGGCCGCCGCTGTCTTGGCGCCGCGCTGCCCCGGCCGCCGCGCCTTGGCGCCGCGCTGCCCCGGCCGCCGCGCCTTGGCGCCGCGCTGCCCCGGCCGCCGCGCCTTGGCGCCGCGCTGCCCCGGCCGCCGCTGTCTTGGCGCCGCGCTGCCCCGGCCGCCGCTGTCTTGGCGCCGCGCTGCCCCGGCCGCCGCTGTCTTGGCGCCGCGCTGCCCCGGCCGCCGCTGTCTTGGCGCCGCGCTGCCCCGGCCGCCGCTGTCTTGGCGCCGCGCTGCCCCGGCCGCCGCTGTCTTGGCGCCGCGCTGCCCCGGCCGCCGCTGTCTTGGCGCCGCGCTGCCCCGGCCGCCGCGCCTTGGCGCCGCGCTGCCCCGGCCGCCGCGCCTTGGCGCCGCGCTGCCCCGGCCGCCGCGCCTTGGCGCCGCGCTGCCCCGGCCGCCGCGCCTTGGCGCCGCGCTGCCCCGGCCGCCGCGCCTTGGCGCCGCGCTGCCCCGGCCGCCGCTGTCTTGGCGCCGCGCTGCCCCGGCCGCCGCGCCTTGGCGCCGCGCTGCCCCGGCCGCCGCGCCTTGGCGCCGCGCTGCCCCGGCCGCCGCGCCTTGGCGCCGCGCTGCCCCGGCCGCCGCGCCTTGGCGCCGCGCTGCCCCGGCCGCCGCGCCTTGGCGCCGCGCTGCCCCGGCCGCCGCGCCTTGGCGCCGCGCTGCCCCGGCCGCCGCGCCTTGGCGCCGCGCTGCCCCGGCTGCCGCGCCTTGGCGCCGCGCTGCCCCGGCCGCCGCGCCTTGGCGCCGCGCTGCCCCGGCCGCGCCTTGGCGCCGCGCGGGGTATCGAGTCCTCCCCTCCCTAGTGAGCGCGTCCACCTGCGCCTTGCGCTCGGGGCCGTCCTCCTCCGTCACCACATTCTGCAACCCCCACCGCGTGACGAACCACGCAGCTCCTTGCATGCGCTTGTACATGTGCCCAAGCACCGCCTAGGGACGCGAAGCTCCTTCTCGGTCATGATCGCCTTCACCCGGGCCTCCTCGAGCAGCGGACCGGCGTTAAGAATGGAAAACGTTTCCATGTGGTGCAAGCAGTCCTCCATGACCCAGCCGGACTGCACCGTCACCTTGCCTGACCCTGCAGTCATGGAGGGGAAAGCCGTCACGCCCACGCCCACGCCCACGCCCACGCCCGGGGGGGGGGGGGGGGGGTTACCTTTCGATTCTTGGACACTGCAAACGAAGGGCGCAACCCGCGTTCAAAGTTGCTGGGTATCGGGACTAAAGCCTGGCGCCGGTCTTCCTGCTTCATAGCTCGGAATCCAATGTGGCCCTGCACGGTGACAAATTTCCTCCAGAAGTCCCTTCCCAAGCCAAAAAAAAACAGGTGGAACGGCGCGAGGGGGAAGAGGTTGATCATGTTGACATAGCCCAGGACCACATGCACATGGCACACGCCATGGCAGCCAGTGTTCTGCTTGGCCTCCGCCAGCCGGGTTGTGTTGAACGCACGCCGGGCAAGGCGCGTGATTCACTGGACAAGTCATCGCCTTGATGGACGGTTACCAAGCGAGCCTCCCCGTCCGCATCCACAGTGGGGTGCTCCTGGGCAGCCGCCATAGCCTCCACAACCTGCCACGCCGACCGGGTGGGTGCGTGTGATTCCATACAACCGCAGTTGAGTGGTGCCACCAGCACGCAGGCCGGGCCCACTCACCTCTGAACGCAGAAGGTCCACAATGTCACCGTCCTCGAAAACAGCGCGCCACTGGGTCGCCCCGCCGTAGTCCTCCAACACCCACTCGGTAACGACGCCGGTTATCACGCCGTAGTGCCATACTCCCCGGAACTTCTTGGCGATGACCTTCATGTAGAAGTCGCCGGGATCGCCTTTCCATATCACGCCCTCATCGCGGGTTCGACGCCCGCCGGCGGCCACGCAGGCGCGTCGATGTCCATACCGTCTTCGCCAACGGGGTCCTCCCCCACGCCCATCACATCGTCCACCTTCGAGCCGCCGTCGTCCGAGACCGGCGCCGGCGGGCCGTTTCCGACGGCTGCAGCTACTCCTGCTGCCGCGCTTGTTGCTGCTGTTGCTGCTGCTGCTGCTGCCGCCCCTGCTGCTGCTGGTTGTGATAAGGCGGCCTTGCGGCGCAACTTAGCCGCACGCTTCAACGAGTGGCTACAGTTCGGGTATTTCCGGAAGTGCCGCTCTCGCGCCGTCCTTTCACTACTACCCGTCACGATGCCGTGGCAGTGCTTGCATGTGTACACGCCATCCTTCGACACACTCGCTATCCATCCCTTTGCCGGCATGCCTGCTGCCGCGCGCGGGGGGCGGGGGGGGGGGGTTGAGAGTTGGGGTGGATGTAACCCACCACCGGCAGGCAACACAGATGCGAGTGCGCGGCTGTCCGCGCTTGATTCAACGGTGAGCGGCGGTGACCGTGAGGCGACCCCGTACTTCATGCGCGTGCTGGGGCGTTACACAATCATCAGCAGTTAGGGCGGCTGCATTAAAACGCGCACCTACGAACACCACCTACCGCCTACCGCCTACCGTACCACCTACATCCGCCCACACCTCCGCCCGTCGTGCCGCACATCGCGGCACACCGCGGGGTCAGCGGTCAGCGATGTGCGGTCAGCGATGTGCGGCGATGTGCAATGAGTGCGTACATCCGCCTGTACTTAGCCCGGGTGCTCCGCGTCGGCGGGCGACACGCGAGCCCGCGTGCGCATATCAATTTGATGAAATTATGGAAACGAGAAATTCATATAGTACTTTACAGGTCGCGCGCGATAGTCGTCGCTACTGGGTATGAAATCCACGTCCCTCGTCCGTCCCGTATCGTCCCCGTATGTCGTCGTTCGTCACCAGTAGGGCACATTTACGTCACATCTGAATCTCACAGTGCGCTAGTACGTAATAACCGCGCCGCCGCCACAGGGGAGCGGGCCCTGCAACAAGCGGTTCAGGATTTTAAGAAGGGTGGTGGGAGACGGGAGTTCTAGAAGTGGGCGCGCTCTCTCCGTAAGAGGCGGGGTTCATTCGAGGGCGCAAACGACCAGCCAATACGCGATCCGGCATCGGGGGTACTTCATACCGAACCGGGCGAAATCAGTGCGTGCTGGGCGCGACACTATCGGGAGCTGCTGCGTGACCCCCACCCCCTAGCACGACGGGTTGCGATATACCGTGCGGCGTGGGAACACCGCCACGGTACATCGCCAGCCATTGCCCCCGCACTAAACGGGATTATTAATGGGCATATAACATGGGAGGAACTAATCAAGGCTCTCATGCGTTTAATAAATAATAAGGCCCATGGGCATGATGGGATTACTGCGGAGGCTTAAAAATGGCGATATATGCGCCCCGGATAGCCATTTTGGCAACGCATTCCTGACCTCAACTAACGGGATATGGACTAAGAACTATATTCCCCAGAAATGGCGTAGCTCGGCCATAGTATCGGTGCCCCAAAAAGGCGACTCGACCGTTATGGACAGCTATAGGGGTATTTCGATTATAGGTGCCGCTATGAAACTCCTGATGACAGTAATTACCCCACGCTTACAAAGACGTCTGCCAAGCTGAAGGGATAATCCGCCTTGGCAATCCGGTGCTATGCGGAATGAGGAGGGCCCCATGCAATTCGCCAGCTTGTTCGATCTCGTGGCCAAAGCAAGCGGTAGGTCTACCCACGTACGCGGGATTTATTGACTTCAGGAAGGCATATGACACCGTACCTCATGAGCGTTCATTTCTAAGACTACAAGTCATAGGGATCACAGGTCATATGCTTTCCTTCATGAAAAAATTACACATGGATAGTATGGTACGGGTTAAGACAGGGGTGGCCCCGGGAACACACACTACCAGACCCCATGCCCACAGAGCGTGGCCTCCGACAGGGGTGCCCCGCTTCCCTCATCCTATTTTTATCATCATCCTATCCCACATATTTATTCACGATGTATTCGATGGGGTAGAACATCTAGAGTGTGATGTACCACGGTGCCCCGACACATTAGCGGCAAGGCAACCACTACGCGTGCCAGGTCAGTTATACGCGGGCGACGCTGTTGATATCACATGCATCGTTCGATAATCTGCATGCCATGTTCGCACACTTCTCGCAATGGGCGGAGGACCATTTTATGGGTTTTGGGGTACTTAAGTGTGGGGTGATGGCATTAGGCCGAGATTCCAACGAGACCGTGTTATGCGAAAAGCTGCCCGTTGGCAGCTTGGGGGGGGGGGGGGGTACCGGTTGTAAATGGATATAGGTATTTGGGTAGGGTCATCAACTCGGATATAGGTATGCGGCACATAGTAGACGACCGGGTTAAGAAGGATAGACGCGCCATTGAGGCGCTCGATTTGGTATTAGTCGGGGGACGGGACATAATTCCTATTCATGTGCGTGTGTCTGTCTTGAAAACCTGTGTGCTACCGGTTCTAACTTACGGGTGCGAAGTATGGGGTATGGATAGAACTAGCGGAGCAATAATCACAAACCGTACTCAATCAGTGCTTGCAGTGCCTTAGTGGGGTGGGAAAAACTCCCTTGCGGTGGCCGCTGCACCGATGCTGCGGGAATTGGATATTGCGCCCATAGAGGCTACGGCGTGGATGCGGCACGGGCTCGGGGGTTCCTTACAACATCTGACTTGCATACATGTATAACCCATTTAGTAGATCAGCCAAGTCAAGCGCGCCACGTGGACGTCGGGGACTGTGCGGTGGTTAGATCGACTAGCTACGTCGAACGTAGGGCTAGCTGAGGGGGCACACCGTCCACTTGAGTGGTCACTAGCCGCGCGCAATGCCGCTAAACTAATAAAGGCATCGGTGTTTGCGCGCCACAATTCGTCGGTATCGTTATAGCACGCACTAAAACCTGAGGTATATATGTCTAAGCGTTTTATGCGTCAAACCCGTTGCCAAAGTATGGTGTGGGTGTCTCCGCGGGGGTTGTGGCCGGGCTCGACATTATGATACAATTACGTCATTGGCCTCCAATTAGTCTTGCGAAATGCTTCGGCAATTTGCTTGATTACTTTAACGGAGCGTCGTCACCGAGGGCTTTCCGTAACCGGATCGCTGCCTAAACGGCCGTCGTAGAGACGGTGCACGGGTTTCACCGGTGCCAGTCCTGTCCCGGGGGCGGGAAAACAATTAGCTCCGTAGTTGCGCCGCAAGTAGGCGACAAGGGAAAGGAAACCCAGGTACAAGAAGTAAACATAATCTGCAATAATTTACAACCTCCCTTGACGACGTTAACCTTGTCGGCACTGGTGACGGACTTGCGCTTGCTGCGTGGGTGGCCCCGCCCGCTTTTGCCGCCGTTGGGTTAAGGATCACCATTCGCAAACGACAGGCGTATTATTTGTTAGCTTGGCTCTTCGTCCCCGTTCGGCGCCCTTCCTTTTGGGCATTTGTTGCATGGTGATGCAGCCTCCTCGTCCGGAATCAAGGTGCTTTGGTGCCCCTACCTGTGGACTCAGCCACTTTCGCCCGGGACCTGTTGGACAAAACGGTCGAAAAATTTCACCAATTTGGCTCCCGGCTTATCGGTTTGGCCGACCACTTCCACTCCCACAGTGCTACTCGTTTGCTGCAAATTTGCAGCCGTCGTTTCGGCCACCACCTCCGCTCCACGCCTCGGGGCTTGGGGCGCTCTGAGGGGTATGGCGACACTATTACGTCCTTCCTTGAAAATGCAGCCGCAGCCGGGTTTTCAATGCTCGCCGGCATATTGGGTGTTAGCCCCGACCTCTTGGATACGCCCTCCATGAGCACACAGCTGTCCCTCCCGGTCCAATTGGGAGCCTCGGCCTCGGCGATAATGTGGTTATCGCAGATGCCTCCCACATCGGCGCTGCCGCCCTTGTGGTTGGCCAAGCTATGACTTTTCTCTGTGCTCAACACGCCACCCTGAGCGGCGCCGGCGCGTTCCTTTCCGACCCGTTATTAAGGCATATCCAGCCCTCATAGCCTCTACCTTGGTGGGGCGTCCTCGATTCACCAGGCTTTGGCCACCCCAGCGTCGGAGCCCGATGCCGGCGCCAACGTGTCGGCGCCGATGTGGGTTGTCGAGCTTCGTACTGCTCATGATACCCGTGTCGTTGACGAGTGTGGAGACGCGGTGCTCGAGGATCTAGCGTGGCCGTTGGCCTCTGCCCTAAAGTCGCTCCCCTCCAAGCGCTCTCATGTTGCCCGTGCCGGCTGCTCGGCCGCTGGGGCTGAGCCGGCGTCTGCGATGCGCTCGGCGGCCGACCTCCAAGCTATCCCGCATTACTCGGACTTCCCCTTGCACTCCATGCGGAAAGTACAGGAAACCCTGAGCCACCGCATTCACACGGTCCGCCGCTTCGCAATGCTTGTTGCGCGTATGCTTACAAGCGGCCCCGACAGTAACCGCTTCCGGGGCCGCCTCTTACGCGACAGCGTCCCTGCTGACTGATCCTCCAAGTGAGGGTCGCCTTGGTGAAGTCCGTGAGCGATCCCCTGAGTAATACGATTCCATGTTCCGCGTTGCCGCTTGCCGCCCATTTGGCCTTCCGGCGGCTCCTGTCCTCTCCCTTGGCAAGCCATGCCCTTGTACTTTTTGCTCCTTCTCGGTACAAGGTATGCAGGCCCGTTTTGAGGAAGTTGGCGTGGAATTCACTCCTTCAGCTTGGGCGGTCGCGTACGCCGATCACGTGGCACGTTGCTCTGGGGGAGATTCCAATCACGAGTGGGCGGCACATGGCCTTTCCGACGTTTGCCACGACGTGAAGTCCGCCCTGGGCGTGGGTGTCCAGATCCTCATGGACCCGTCGGTGCTTGTTTCTCTTCCGAAGGGCAGCGACGGCCGGCCGGCCGATGTTGGGCTTTTATTTGGGTATGGTGGTATCCGCGGGAACACGGTTGCTGTCGATACCACCATTGCCCCTATCCTCGGCGTGTCAAGCTCGGATCCAACGACTGCATTGCGGGCTGCAGGGCGCCACAAAATCCAGAAGTATGACGAGGGTGTCCGAAACGCCGCCGGCATGCTTCGCTTTGTTCCTTTCGCCGTTTCCGAGTTCGGCTCGCTGGCCCCGCACGCTGCGGCCTTCTTACTTGGTGGAGCTCACGAAAGCTAGCCACACACACACTGGCCAAAAAATCGGCTAGCTCTTGTCTACGTGGCGCCGCCGTTTCTCCCTGCTCATCAACATGGCACATGTAGACAACGTTCTTGGCGGGGTCGCGGCCGCGCACGCGGCACGTGATGGTGCTCCTGCGCTTGCGTCGCGTCGCTCGTCGGCATGTGTTGCTATGATCCGGGTCATGATTGGCTGCAAGCGTCCTCGCCGCGGCTGATGGCCTAATACCCCAGGGCGGTGGTCCCTTTGGTTCCTGGCAGCTTGGCGACTTCGTGGTTCCCTTGGCTCTTCCTTGGTTCTTGGCTCCCTGGCCTCCTGCTCGACCTTGGTTTCAGGCTCATGTCTCTCTTTTGCTGGCAACCTTTCATAGTTGCTGTTAAGTCTGTTTGTAGTGCGCATATGTTGAAATCCTGATGTAAAAATTTGCAACTTTTGACACCGTTTCTATATATAAGGATCATATATAGCAAAGACGGTAAATTACTCACGGTACTGCATGCGTACGTAGTACTTTGGGGGGGGGGGGGGGGGGGGGGGCGCTCCGTCGGCCACTGCGCGCCTGCGCGACACTGTAGCGACCAGTGCTGCTCGATGATGATGCACCGCCGCTCTGTCCTGGACAGCAGGCACCGCGCTCCGAACCGTCCGGCGCAGCGGCAGCTACCCCGCCCACACCACACGCAGAGCACGATGTCTGGCCAGCGCAGCTTCCCTTACTGGTCGTCGGTGCCTTCGTTCGACGTGACGCGCGGCGGCGGCGTGCCCCCCGGCGGCGTCCACCCGGGGCGCGAGGCGGCCGAGCCGCGCACCTTCACGCCCTCGCTGCCACCCGCTGGCGCGGCGCCGCAGCAGGCTGGCGGCACCGATTTCTCCACGTGGAGCGAAGCCCAGATCAAAGTGCGGGAGGCGCCGCCTCGCCACCCTGGCTGAGCTGCTGCAATGCAGTTCCGGGCGAGGGTGCTTCCCAGGTCCCAAGTGTGGGGGGGGGGGGGGGGGGGGGGAGGGGGGGGGTCGGCTTTACACTCCTCTGCAGTAGAAAGGCCATGACTTTATACAACTTTCCGTCCCGGGGACGGGACTGGTAAGAGTTACACTCAGCAGAGAGCCGTCATCTACAGGCATGGCCGCTCCGTCATGACTATCCACGCCTCCTGCGGATGAGAGGCAGCGCTTGTGTGGCGTTTTAGGCGCAGTGAAGCAGCGCATCGGCTGGCTAGCCCAGCACGGGCGTGGTTGGGAGTGGCAGGCAGGGAGAATGCTGGAGAATGCTCATCTCGCGTCCATGCCTGACTTGCTTGCTTCTGGATTACAGGGGTTCCTGGATGCGCGCGGGGAGGACTTTGATGACTGCGACACGTTTTCCAAGCTGGTGGGTCGCCCCGCTCCCCCAGGCCTGCCCGGATGCAGCCCCCTGGCATCAGCATGCTATTAGATAACTTTGAGAGGGCGCACAGGGGGGAAGGGGAGCAGATAAGGATCATTTAGAATGTGTAATCGTACGGCTGTCACACAGTTAGGTTGTTAATCCCGCGGCTTTATTATCGAAACTAGCATGTGGGCTGCGAGTGCCAACGCGTCCAATGAATTGGATTATTGTGACAGCTCCCAACCCCGAAGCTGCATGCCTTGTACCGAAGGCAGCTGACCTGCCCGGCGCTGCGTGCGCGCAGGTGGTGCGCGCCCAGGAGTGCGAGGTCAGCACGGGGCCCGCGCCCGACCCCAACATCGCGCCCGAGGAGGGCGGCGGCGGGGGCGATCAGGAGGTGTGTGCGGCACAGAAGGGGGTGCGCATGAGCAGGGGGGTGGGGGGTTGCAAGGGAAGGCATGGCTGATTAGCAAGCATGCCGATGCAGGATTACGACCCGCTGGACGCCTTCATGACGGGCATCGAGACGGAGGTGGCGGCAAGTAAAAGTGCACCGGCAGCCAAGCCGCGCCCCGAGTTTGAGGAGGCAGAGGACAATGTGGCGGAATACCTGGAGGTGCGAGCGCCTCACCTTGCCGGCATGTCGGACCGCCCAGGGCGCTGACAGCAGCCCAGCCCAGTTCAGCCTAGCTGCCGATGCAGAGCCGGCTCTGCTCCTGCTGGGTGTGAGGCAGCGGAAGGGGGAGGAGATGGCGGAGCTGCCCTGGAGGGGTGGATGCTCTCCACCCCCTCCCTTCCTCTCAGCATGCCTCACACCTGTGCGCACCCATCCCCGCCGGCCAATCCGCTCCACCTTTGCAGGCGCGCAAGAAGTCCAAGGGCTCCGCCGTAGCGTCCGCCTTCCACGGCACCGGCTACAACTCAGACGAGGAGGTGTACGCCACAGCGGATGCGATGGCAGCGGGCGCGGAGGTGGAGTACGATGCCAACGACAACCCCATCGTGGTGCGCGCGGTGTCGGGACTATGCGCCCCCTCGCCTTGTCCCGCCTCCTTTGCCCTTCCCCCCTTGCTGGAAGGCGGGCTGGCGGAGGGGGAGCGTGGGCCGGTGTGTACAGCGGGCGGTGGGCCGGGAAGCATCCGTGATGGTGCTGTGGCTGGGCGCTCGCAGGCCGGCGGGAAGCGCAGCGTGGAGCCGCTGGCGGCGCTGGACCACTCTGCCATCGAGTACTGGGACTTCAACAAGGAGTTTTACAGCGTGTCAAAGGAGATTGCGGCGCTGGCGGACCACGAGGTGGGTGGCCCCTTGGGGGGATGGGGGGAGGGGGGGGGGGGGGGGGGGGGGGGGGGGGGGGCTATGTGGCTATCCTTATGCTGACCGGTGCAATGGTGACAGAGGTAGCGGCCTGCTCACATGCCCGCTGGCACGGCTTTTGCTGCCAGGTGAATGCCATGCGGCGCGAGCTGGATGTGCATGTGGGCGGCTTTGACGCGCCACGCCCTGTGAAGAGCTTCAAGCAGTGTGGCTTTGACGCCCGCCTGCTGGGCGCCATCTCCAAGCAGGGGTGAGCGTGCGCCCCTCTGTTTCCACCCGCTGCATCCCGCCGCGCCACAGCGCCTCCGGCCCTGGTCCCCCCCCCCCCCCCCCCCCCCCCCAAATAGCCCCACCTGCGGCACATACCTCCCCCTTTCCCAGTTGCCTGAACATGGAGTGACAAGCCTTTGGCGAAACGTGCCGTGTGTATGCGTCAGGTACACCGCGCCGACAGCCATCCAGGCGCAGGCGCTCCCCGCTGCGCTGTTGGGCCGCGACGTGCTGGTGCGCCGCCCACTCCACCTGCTCACATCCGCTCGCTCGGCCTCGCTACGGGAGGCCAAGACAGTTGATAGCAGCCAAGAGTTGATCCAGGATGGGGGCGCTAGGAGGCCTGCCGCATCATCATCCTGAGCTCTGAATGGGTTGACGCATCATGACCTCCAACTCCCCCCCCTTCCTCCCCCCCCCTTCAACCCCATCCCGGCCCTGTTCCTCCACTCCATCCCGCCGCCTGATGTAGGGGATTGCCAAGACGGGCTCCGGCAAGACGGCGGCGTTTGTGCTGCCAATGGTAGTGCACATCATGGACCAGCCGGAGCTGGAGAAGGGGGAGGGCCCGATCGGGATCATTGTGGCACCTACGCGGGAGCTGTCGGAGCAGATCCACAAGGAGGCGCGCAAGTTCAGCAAGCCCTACGGTGCGCCACGGTGCCCCACCCATTAACCTGCCAGTCGCTCTCCTCGTTCGCTCAGCGTGCCCCAAAATCTAAAGCCCTCCGATATGCTGTTCTGACCAATGAGCAGGCCTGCGAACAGTGGCGGCCTTTGGAGGCCTCAGCAAGCACGAGCAGTTTAAGCACCTGAAGGGCGGTTCCGAGGTGTGCACGCTCATGTAGGGTGTGCATGACCTGACAAGCCACCGGCTTTATCACAAAAGCTCAGCCGCTGCGGCTGGCATGCCGCAGGTGGCAGTGTGCACACCGGGCCGCATGATCGACCTGCTGAAGATGAAGGCCTGCACCTGCCTGCGCGCCACGTACCTGGTGTTTGACGAGGCGGACCGCATGTTTGACATGGGCTTTGAGCCGCAGGTGCGGCTGCCGCCCTTAACCGCCTGGCCCCTAGCCCTAGCTCTGGCCCCTACACAGGATGTACATACTTGCTCAGGTACAGGCACAGATACTCACCACCATCACGAAGTTGCAATCGCGTGACAAATCATGGAAAGGGACTATGGAGTATCTCGGGCTTTTGTGTGTGTGTGTGTAAATTTAGAGCATCACCCCAGTATGCCCATTGTGGGATGCCTGTGCACAATCTCTCGTCTGTGTAACAACCACCTTGATATGAGTGTATTATCAGCAGCGCAAACGTGCATAGTCGCGAATAATTCGCTGTGTGGCAGCGAGCAGTATACGAGCAATTATTCATTTATTGTGTGCTTATGAAATCATTGAGAATTGTATGCGCTGATTATGATGATACAATGTATATGATATCTTATAATGATGTAGTTATCATATTGCATCAGTGCGTCGTCGCTTGAGTTGTACAACACACGGTTGTATAACACAGCGGCGGCCCGGCTGCGACGAGAAAGCCCGCTATCGCGTCATGGTCATCAACATCATTCACCAATGTTTTGTGGTATATTGAATTCGCCACATCCGTTGTGCGCGCACCGCGCCGCCGCTGCCCGGGTTCATATATATCCGCCGCAGAGTTTTATACACTTCCGCCCCTGTACCTGTTGCGGTTATTTGCCGCCGAACCCCAAATTTCCGCCAGTAACGATTTCTCCTCCGCCTTGTGGAACATTAACCCCCCCCCCCCCCCCCCCCTTGCCCCGCACTCCCGTGGACACACGCATAGGTGCGCTCTATCATTGGGCAGATCCGGCCGGACCGACAGACGATGCTCTTCTCCGCGACAATGCCCCAGCGCGTGGAGCGGCTGGCGCGCGAGGCGCTGGTCGATCCAGTCCGCATCACGGTCGGCCGAGTGGGCGGCGCCAACGAGGACATCAACCAGGTGGGGGCACAGCATCTCGGGCACTGTCAGTCCTCCATACTGTATGATAGTATAGCATAGTGATCGGCACTAACTGCAGGTCGTTCCCATGTATAGCACGGCCGGTAATTCCAGTACATGTATTATACAGTAACATATGTTCCTACAGGTGTTGTTGTAATACCGTTCAATTCTTAGGCTAGCTTGTATCTACAGCTGGCGTCAACGCACGTTCTGTCGTCACCGGTCGCATTATGAGGCAGCCACTGCGGACTATTGTCGACGCATTCATCGATTATCATCTGGCGCCTTCCTTACACTGGACCACTTGCGACATGATATATGAACGAGCAATCCGTAGCAGCTGCCCATCAGCGGCTGTTGTCGCTGACGCCCTCCATATCCCATTCGCTTGCCCGTTGAATTTGGCCATGCGGTGTGATGATAATGTCAATACATGGCGAAGCTGTCGACTGCTATCAATGATGTCGTCGATATCTTCGTACGTGTTGATGTTCATGGATAGAGATAAATCCACGTCTCTTTGGCATGGTGTAGCTGAGTAAGAGTGGGAACGGGGTCGTCTCATTGGCCCGGCCCTCAGATCGTGGAGATCATGGAGGACGACAAGGCCAAGTTTGGGTGGCTGCTGGCCAAGATCCCGGCGTTTGTGGACGAGGGCGACGTGATGGTGTTCGTGAACCAGCGCGCCCGGGTGGACGAGCTGGTGGAGCGGCTCAAGGGCTCGGGCTTTAAGGTGGAGGGCGTCCACGGCGACCACGACCAGGTGACCCCCCCCCCCCCCCCCCCCCCCAACAGCAGCCCTGCCCCAAAGCGGGGCATTTGGTGAACGAAATCCCACCTTCATGTTGCCCGAATAAGGTGCGCTTGAATTATTGGTCGGTGTAAAGCAAGTGCTGTGTAGCTAAGGCTCTTGTCTGGCAATGCGATGATCAGTTGTCGTGCTAAACCCGGGAAGATTATACTGCTGCTATAATAACTTGCCCCGGTGCGAATGCGGGCTCCTGAGGGGACACGTATTTGAGGGCGGAAAGCTTACGTACACAATGTGGTTGAAACTATGTCCGTGCAGCACACACGCATGGACGTACTGAAGCGCTTCCGCGGCGGCGAGATCCACATCCTGGTGGCCACCGATGTGGCGGCTCGCGGGCTGGACATCAAGAGCGTGAAGACCGTCGTCAACATGGACGCCCCAAAGGACATCGACACGTACGTGCACCGCATTGGACGCACTGGCCGCGCCGGCGACAAGGAGGGTGCGTCCGGGCGCCCTCTGCACCATCCCCTTGCTCCGTTCCTACCCCCCCTCCCCCCTCTCCTGCCTCCCCCGCGCGCAATTTGATGTCCACTCGACAACAGGTCTTGGGCATCCCTGCGTTGGATGCGTATCTTGTGACGTGACGGTCGAAAGCATCCACCCACGCTCCCTTTACCTGCTCTGCTATAAATTGGCACTACTGTCTTTGGTCAACAACTGGCTTCTTTCTGCCACCTGCCAGTCCCTCCCAAAGATACATAGATTGGCACCATGTGAGTATCAAACCATTATATTCTTGTTTGCCTTGTGTAGTTCTTGACACGAGTCATCGATGGGCGTTTTGGGCGGGCCAGCTTCTCAACCATCCGAAGAAAGTCATACCAACCGTCAACAAGCCGTTTTTTTTGCAACAGTAGTTTGTTAGCAGTATTCTCTCTCGCGGGACGCAATGCCCTTTGTACGGCCGCCCCTTTGCCCCCCCCCGGGCGGTGCCCTCCAACTCCCCTTCACCGCCTATCCAGCCCCTCCCCGCCTGGCGGCGGTTGCAAAGTGCGCTCAGCCTTTTGTATGCGCCGCCTCGCGCGACCGCCCCGACAGGCGTGGCCTACACTTTTGTCACGCAGAATCAGACGCATTTCGCCGGCGACCTCGTCCACACGCTGGTGGCTTCCAACAAAGAGGTGCCCAGCGCGCTGCATGACTTGGCCATGAAGGTATACCGTACATGCCTCGCCCCCACCATCCACCCCAGCTCTCTCCCCGCCATGGTAGCCTGCCCTAATTATAACTAGCGCATAGCTGGCAATTAATTTGAAACGGCAGTACCTGGCCGTGTTTAAATTTGCCACCCTACAAGCGTTGCTGGAAGAAACCGCTTGCAACAAATCTGATTACCCGAGTGTACTGGTACTGCGAGGACGATACGTCATACATGCGCTAAACTCATCGTACTAACATGTATGTAGGAATCGTTAACGTAACCTCATCGCCGTCCATCGGTCCGCATTCCTGTTTTGCTGCCTGCTTTCAAACAATGCGCGTAAACTTTTCCTGGTTAAATGGGCAATACCCAATCAAACAACGTCCTTAGTGCTGTCCGATGTTGATTCGCAATACGACTAGGATGTATCCCCCAGTTTGCTTTCCAGAAAAGGCGGATTATCAAGACGTTTTCTATTCTATTTCTAATTGCCGCGCTTGTATCCCAATAGACTGGTGAGTTTGAGGGAACAACCGCGCAACGCGCTAAATCGTTGCCTGTGAGCCCAAGCCGGGTTGCGCTTAGGGTCGCTGCATTTGGCTGGCTAAGAGGGAGAGGGAGACCTTGCACTGAGCTGAAGGCGGTTTCAGGACATCGTCCTCTCACACTGGGGGGGGGGGGGGGGGGGGGACAGCTCTGCCCTCAGCTGGCTGGATTGTCTTAATATATAGTACTCATTAGCTCTCCCCCCCCCTCTCTCATCCGTTTAACCTTGTGTTCCCCGCCTGGCTCCAGCTGACGACTGCTGACCCCTCCCTCCCTGCTCTTGTCAGAGCGGCAAGTTTCGCAGCGGCGGCAAGGGTGGAGGCAAGGGAGGCGGCCGCGGCGGTGTGGGCGGCGGGGG